>BQNB010025314.1:0-54422 GCA_026074375.1 Tanacetum coccineum
TAGTCTACTGGGCGGCCCCCTTATAGGCCTGGCGGCCCCTAAATATATCTGGGACCGCCTCTAGTGACCGTTGGATTTTCATGCCTATAAATACTGCTCCATTCCTTGCAGAAAATCAGACCTCTTTGCACGAAATTTTCAGATAACTTTCTCTCTAAAAATCTTATTTCTCTCTCTAAATCTCTTGATCACTAACATTTTTAGATCTTGTTTCAAGTGATCTAATCTCTTCTTCTCATCTCTTCCCTCTCATTCAAGTGCAAGAGAAGAACATTCGTATTCGCTAAGAAACCAATTGTTATTTAGTGATCTCTCATCTTTTCTTCTAAGTACCAAATCTCTATTGTAATTATCTTGTGTATTTGTGTGATTCAGATAGTGTGTAAATCCGATAGTGTAGATCTTGTGATTGTGTAGTGATTGTGAAGTGGTAGATTAGTTCTAGCTATAATTAGGACTCGACATTTAGCTTAGTGTCGGAAAATAACTTAAGCGATGTGTAAACGATTTTCTCCGCCTAAAGGGAGCATGTTGACATAGTGAAATCTCGAGTAGGATACTTGGGGAGTGGAGTAGGACGAAGAGGTGCTTCGTAGCCGAACCACTATAAAATCTTGGCGTCTTGGTTTGATTGTTACTTTCATTATCTCTTCATATTATTGTCATTGTTATTTAGCTATAGTTTAGATTGTTATATTGTTTGTTCATATTGTGAATTGGTTAAACATAAAACTCGAATCTAAATAATTTTAAAGCAAACTTTTAAAACGAAAAACAAACCTGTAAACTATTCAATCCCCCTTCTAGTTTCCACACAAACAAACCCTTAGGGTTTTTCTGGTTCGATTTTCTTGGTGTTCACTTGTTCGTTGGTCAAGAACTAGCATTCGGGTGATACTACTTGACGTGTAGTGTATGAACCGCGTGGAGGTTACTTACCTTAATAACTTGGAGTAGTTTTCGGTAAGCACGTTTATTACACACGTGCGTGTACTCAAGAAGCTTGTGTTCGACACTAGCTTGATTGCTAACGGTATGTTTTCTTATTTATGTTTTTGTTTGTTAATTATTTATGCTATATGAATTACATCCGCTGCGTAGCTCGTTCAATATTCTTGTAATATTAGGTTATTTAGATAACGATTTCCAACAGGTTTACACAGTGATGTTTGTTGGTTTGGTTATATCAACTGAGTCATAAACAATAAAGTGGGTGGGAAGCTGACACGAAGAGTTGAAGTGGAATACACTAGGGGTTGTTTTTGTTCATAAAATGCATTTTTTAGTAGATGCATCAGGGAGTACTTATGACAGAACCCGCTGGTACCTAAAGCTGAAGCAAAGCTGAAACTCATCTCGCCTGAACCACAAACCCGCCGCTGAGGCAACTATGACTGAACGAGCCTGCTGACCAATGAATCAGCCCGCTGAACCCGGTCACTGACTTAGTTAGTGAACCGCGAGCCTGGTAATCAACCAGGTCGCTAAACCCTAGTTGTTGCTTAACTTTCAGAGACCATATTTTGTACCTTAATCTGATATCAAAACGATATCAAAAGATTAAGTGATCTTGAATGTTTAAAGTTTCCTAGTCTTTTGCAACTACAACAACAAAGAATTTGTATTTATCTTTGTATTATTTTTATTCTTTGTTGTAACTCAGATTGTAAGAAGAAGTTGTTACGCTCACTTAAATCTAAAAATTCACTTAGGCTATTTATATATCTAAATAGGGGGGTATTGTTAGGCAAGCTTAATGCCCAATAGTCTTTGACTAGGATTTAAACATAAAATAGACTAAGAGTATCAGGTACTCATTTTGAATGTTCTTCAGAGGCTAAAGAAAGCCACGGACAGAGAAGCCTTAAACTAAAGAAGATGATGAATCAAGTCTGAACAAATGTTCAACAAACATCAACAACAAATGATTAGAAAGTTGTATTCTTATTGTAGTCTCTTTGTTGTAACTTAGTATGTAAGAAGAAGCCTTTATGATAATTGACTTAGGCTATATTTTTATCCAAATAAGCAGAGATTGTTGGACCAATTCAGTGTCTGATTGTCCGTTGTGCAAGATTTGTATGAAATATATCCTAAGTAGAAAACAAGTCGCTGAACTTAAATAAGTTCAGTGAGTCATCCTCAAGATGTTCTTAAGAGTTTAGAAGAAATACTCATCACAACCTGAGGTGGATCTCAGCGAGTGAAGAAAAGAACAAAGATCAGGATGATGGAGTCAGTGAGTATTGACAGATGACTCAGTGACTCCCGAAGACCATCTCTAAAGTAAAGACATGATAATATTGGCGGGAACTTCCTATTAGCAAAAAGCAAGTTCAGACAAAATGTATAAGTGTGGGATTGTACTTTATTGAAGGTTTCTAAAAGGAAGACACAAAAGTACATAAAAGGAAGACACAAAAGTACAAGAAGACTTTAATGAAGCTTCACATGAAAGCTTGACTTTCCCACTATATATATGTGTCTTGTAAGTAGATGGTTAGAGATTTCACACATATAGATAATACAAAGTATTATAGTGATATGGTCCTCCTCTTATTGGTTCATTTGCAAAGCAATGAACAATGAGAGTTTTATTTGTCATTCAATATCCCGGTTGTTGGTCCGCAAACAACCGGGTGCACTTGTAAATCTTTGATTCATTTCTAATAAGATTTATAAACGTTAAAAAGTACAAATGATGTTATTAGTTAGTTAAATGGGTCTCGTGGTTAATATAGCAGATATTACATGATTAATATGGACCAACACTTATGGCGTAAGGTTTGACCATGCCGTCACGTCACGCTTCACGCTATTTATAATACGGAGTATCTGAAAACGTCATCAATCCTAAGTTATGAACATTAACATAAGGTCTTAATAGTCTCCATAACAACATGAAAAAAGAACATAAATAATACGGAGTATCTGAATACGTCATCAAAAGAGTAATACACCTAGAAAAAAACGTCAAGCATGGTGTTATTTTGTGAAAACCTTCCCTTTAAGATTTAAATCCCACATGGGATAAAGAAGGGAATATCACCATATTTATATAGAGTTGTCTACGTGGATTATTTGAATTGGGATTAGTATTGTGTTATTGGTTTTGGACATATGGATTAGTTAATTTCGAAAAAAATAACTAATTTATACAACAACCACTAACTTGTATAGATTCCTAACTTTTTTATTTAAATGATTTCGGGATAAGATTATGGAAGTTTTAGAATTTAAATGCTTTGTACACTGTGTTCTTGAGTTATTTCACTAAACAAAAAGAAAAGAAATGAAAGAAAATATTTTCCTCTCAAAATTGGAAGGAAACACTTTCCTTCCATAATCATCAAAATAACACTAGATTTTTTTTCATTTCTTTCCATTTCCTTTCTTAAGTAATACTCGAGAACACAATATGGGCTGTTTCATTTTCACTTTCTTTCATTTTATTTCTTAACTAGAATTCAAGAACACAGTAAGGAATTTGTAAATAGAACGTAAATAATACATCAGTTAACTAGGACGACTAAAGGTTTATGTGCTAGGAACAATATTTTGTGATACTCTGTGAATACAATTTTCTATCCCACATGGAGTAAAGAAAAGAAGTTATGCTTGGTTGTATAATGTGCAGGTTGTCTCGTGAATTCTTGGTGCCTTGGGCCGATAACAAAAACTACACCCCTAAACAAGCAAAATTTTGATGCATGTAAAATGACCTCATCAATATATACTACAAAAGCTGTTAGAGCACCGTATTTTATGGTGCCATCATCTGGTGTTATGAGAAAAGTGTTGCAATATCAGCATTTTTTCTCATAACACCAAAATACCTATAACACCAAAAACATCACTTCCTCAATAACGTACACTACATTTCTGGTGCCGTAAAATACCCCAACTTTTGGCGTTTTCCCATAACACCAGAAAAATACCTCACGGTATGTGTCTCGTGCCATCATTTGGCGTTTTCCGGAACCATTTGGTGTGGTGGTGGTGACTCAACACTCGAAAACGCGAGGTGCGGTGTGGGTCTCGTGTCATCAAGTGGTGTTTTCAGGCTCAAGCCAGGTACCCAATGCTCTTATAACATCCAACTAACAAATTTTTAAAAAAAGATAAACATCCAGGTTAAAAAAAAGTACAATGTAAAAACAACATCACTCAAAGATTTTACAATGCAACTTTAAACGTCATGATCAAACTTTGACATGATTCACTATGATGAATACTTTAACATCCCAACCAAAACAACACAAAACATCTTTGATAAATCAAATACTTTTATATCTTAAGTAGATTAGTAACTAATAAGCAATTATACTATTACTTATTTTGAATATCAAGGAGTAAAGAAAAGAAGTTATGCTTTGGTTATTAACATGCAGTATATGGTTTCATAAAATGTTTAGTGGGTGTCTTGTGGAGAATTTCAATTGAATACAAATATTACTAGAACAGAGTTTCTCAAGAGAACCACTAATTTATTATAAGTCCTTAATTTTTTCTAATAACTTTGGTCATTTTACTTTATTAAAATAGTCTTCTAATGTTGATCATGTGGTTTTTTGTTGTCAAGAACAGTTGGGTTATAAATATTTGAAGTGTCATCCAATGTGATTTAATTCTGAAGGATTAGAAAAAAAATGCACCACCATCAAGCGTATTTTTATACACCTAAAAGCTTATATAAGCAAAAATAAACTCATTAATAGTTTTGAACAAGCTTTGAGATACTCTGTTTTTGCTATTTATCAAGTACCAATTTTTTCTATATCTTAAAAAGTTATTTAGTAGTTTACCTGATAACGAGTCTAATTACTCGATAAGAAGTATCTGCATGACATCATATTTATTTAATCCTTTTAACAACTCAGCTTTTGTCCTAATCTTTCTTTAGCCTTATATGAAAGTATCATTGTGGCCGGTTACAACGCTACACAAGAAACCTTCTTCCCATATAATCCAAAAATCCATATTTTAAATCATAGTATGAAATTTTTTAATCATGATTTTTAATGTACAATGATATTGATGCATATTTAAAGAAAATATGGAATTTATGATATTTTTTTTAAGGGAAATATAAATTGCCCCTAAACTACCCTATTGCTGTCAATTGAATAGAGATATAGTAACACCTTTTATAAGTATTACTCTTGTACCTATTAGGGGTGTCAAAAAATCCGAGAAACCAACGAACCGACCGAACCGCTCAATCCGAAACCAAAAAAAACCCCCGAAATCGCAGAAACCAAAACCGGAAAAAACCGAAATCGAAAAAACCCGCTACACGTTTCGGTTTCCTCCCCATTTTATCTTTAATATCCACGGTTTAACCGGAACCGAATCGATCATAATATACATGAGGTTTTTTAAAACTAAATATCAATAACGTTACAAGTATTATTATATATATTGCACTACCTTTATTGTATAATACTTACGTAGTAATTTGTTCTAATTGGTAAATATTTCTAAACATCTATGTGTGAAAAGAATAAAGTAATCCGATTAAAACCGCGGAAAATATTTGTTATATTAATATGTTATGTATAAATTTTAAATGCAATTAATTTGTAAAGAAATAATTTAACATGCTTTTTATATATTAATTCCAGTGTTATTTAATTTTACTAAATGACCTTTTATACGTATTTAGACCAGTTATTGTTTGTACGGTTAAATGTATAACATGGTTAAACCGTGACCCAATCGCGGGTATCCGCAAGTCCGGTTAAACCGCATAGAAGGTTTGGTTTCGGGTATAAAATTACTTACCCGCCCCTGATGATAATAAATTCTTTCCAACTAACCGAACCGAATCGCTCCTGAACACCCCTCTGTACCTAAGTATTTAATTTGGTTTATTAATGTAATTAACACAGCTTATTTATACGTTTCTTTAAGAAACCATCAAAATCAGTAACCATAGTGGTGCACAAGCGAACCCAAGGAGGGGTGTTCAGAATTTCAGATGGTCAGGGTTATGTTACTGCAAATATTCGGTTTGGTTTATTTGATTATTCTGAGAATAAAAAAGAACACCTTGAAAAACCAAACAAACTGAAAATTAAACAAAACCAAACCATGTCCACTGATGAGAAGTTCGATAGAATGATACACTTACAAAACAATGAATAAAACTTAACTAAACTGAATACTAATCTTTAACTAACTTTTCATTCTTTTTCTTCTTCGCTTTCGTTTAACAAGCAACTTATATAGCGCAAGAATTAAAACTACTAATTAATTATGGGTATCCACTACTCTTTCCTTAAGGCTTGAAACAAGGACATGAAAATAATGGTTTAGTGACTTCGTAACTGAACCATGGAAATAACAACTTCAATATGAAACCTACAAAACATGATGCCACCATCGAATAAGATAGTGGGTGTGTTTGACAAAATTAGTTGTAAGTGTTGGGGTTTTACAACATTTAACCATTAAACATGAGTAGGCAGCGCAAAGTAAACACGTATAGAATAACATAGTTAACAAGGGAATCAAGAAGGTGTGTACCTTTTAGCAATAAACGAAACACCGTCTTGAATATACGCGTGTGTATAATAGATATTACAACGCGTAACCACTAAGAATCTAATCAAGATTCATCTACTTCGACACACACAATACGTTCTTAGCAAACAATAACGTATGCTAGTACTAGTAATGATTAGCAAACGAACACCGTATCTTGACAATCAACTAAACCGGAAACCTTTGTAGTTTATTGTGGGTCGAACCAAAAACCAAAACCGAAAACCCTTTGGGTTTTTCCGGTCGATCGAACACAAAGAACGGAAAACCCTTGTGGGTTTCGGTCAAACAAACTTAGGGAGAGAGATGAGAGATTTAGGGTTATTTTTCTCAAAAGCATTCACTAATAATGAACCCTTGAATCATTTTATATAGCCTCTATTACTTGGAGTGCAAGTCAAGCAATCCCACCTCCTCAAGGAGGTGGAGTTCGACTAGCCTAAGGAAATTGAGGGGGAAAAACGCAACTTTCCTTTTTTCAGGTTTTGCATATTAGTCCTTTAACTTTTAACGACTAATATTAATTCTCGTTAAACATTTAACGATCGTTTACTAATCACTATTAATATGTTATAATTAATATATTAATTATTATTGTTCTACGTATTAACGCGTGCGTCCGCGTAGGCTCGAATAAATAATCCGGACATATATTATTTATCGTGGAATAAATACCATCACGTGGAATAGCATTAAAATAAAGAACATCATTCTTAGAAACTAAAATTTCATAATCTGTAAAACACTAGACAAATCAATTTTCAACCAAATGATGAACTGAAACAACACCTCTAGTTATAGTAGGTGCATAAGGACAATTATCTAAACAAATCACTAGGCCATTAGGTAAAACTAAGTCAAAACTTCCAATAGCTTCTACTTATGCACGAACACCATTGCCCACGTACAAATAGAGAGCTTCTTTTTCCAGCTTTCTTGCTCCTCTAAGACCCTATTTTGTGATACAAATGTGAGTACCACAACCAGTGTCATGCACCCAGGACTTATTAAGAAAAGAAAATAATTCTATTGTGAAGATACCTGAAGAACTGGCAGTGCCAACTTGCTTCTTTTTCTTCAACAACTTAGCAAGGTAGACAGGACAATTTCTCTTCTAATGACCCACCTCCTTGCAGTGGTGGCATGTGTCATCCTTAGCAAGGTGCTCTTTAGCAGTAGGTTTAGGGTTTTTAGGCTTAGGGATATAAACTTGTTTATCCTTTCCCTTGCCATTAGTTTTACCCTTGCCTTTAGCTTTAAGCAACTTCTTATTGGCTTTCTGGATTTTACCACTTCTACTCGACATTACTTGTGGTGTTTCAGCCTTTTTAGGTAAACCTTTTTCATACTCAATGAGCATAGCATGTAGTTCATCAATTGTCTTCCTCATGTTATGCATATTGTAATTTCTTATAAATACAACAAAATCACTAGTGAGGCCATTTAAGATTAAACCAACACTAAGATCTTGTGGTAGCATATAACTTATTTTGTTGTATTTGTAACTTATTTAAAAAGGGTATTATATTTGTCGTGACAAATATGTACGAAGAAGCATGCATACATCTTCGTATCATAGATTTTAATAAAAACTTTACTCAATTAAGTTATTTATTATGCTATCACTCATTTTCTATACATCTAATGTGTAAATAGTGTTACCTTTAAAAATTAACGATTCAACGTGTTTTCAAAATTCAAAGATTTTTATATTTTATCGCGGGAAAAGATTAAAGAATGATTAAAAACGATTCAAACCCTAGACCATTCGCGACTTCCTAAATAGTATGCAAGATAAGGAAACTACAACAAAGTCAGGTAATAAAGGGTGATATCGTCCAAATACGTATACATAAATATATAGTATAAGGATTAGTCAATGATAGTATAGTATAGTATTTCCGTCGGGTTCTAGAAAATAGCTTTTGACCAAAGCAATTTCTAAAACTCCCTGGTTGTTTTTCCTCGGCGAAGTGTGAATAGAAAATCGGTTTAGTTCGTGATCGCGTGATTTGAATGGTTTCAAAGATTTTGATTTGGTTTCCTATTTTTACAAAGATAAATGCACAAACAAGCAAAGACAATCAACAATTAAAGCAATTAAAAATTAAAACAAGAAAACGTTAACGGGAATTTATAAAACGCGACATTTAAGTAACTAATTCAAATTTTAACCCTAAAAATGCAAATTTAATTTTTATAAATCCTAAATGACTAAAAATAATTTTCAGAAAAAGAATTATATTTTTTTTGATTTTGATTTTATTTTTTATGAATTAAAAACAGATTTAATCTAAATAATGCATAAAAAATAGTAAACCTAAATATAAAAATCTGAAAAATTTATGATAAGTAGTTTGAACAAGTCTAAACCTAAGAAAAATAAAATGGCAAAATAAGCTGAATCAATTAAGCAGAAAATAAGCTATCTAAAGCTGAAAAGCTAAACTGCCAAAAAGAGTTAAATGAATTAAATGCACAACCTAAAATAGAAAAAACCCAAGGGCACGTTTGGTTGAGAGTGGTGAGTTAAATGCATTGAGTGTACAAAAGGGGAGGTCACAGGTTCGAACCTGTGGCTTCCTTTTTTATTTTATTTTTTAATTTTTGAAATCTTTTTAGAAAAACTGAAAGAACACATGAAAATAAGCAAATTCTATAACTAAGACTTTTACTGAAACTTAATAATAAGCACAGTATAAGCAGAAAAGCTTAACTAACACTAAATGGCTTATGAGCAAACTGTATAGATAAGAAATTCATAAAACTGTGTGGTGGGTTTTTTAACACAATAAGCAAAAGCAATGGCAAATAAAGCAAAAAACAAGACCATTTCTACCCTAAACCTAATACACATAAAAGGAACCAAATAAGCAAAGCCAAAAATCAAAAAAAGCACTCAAAACTAATCATGTTTAAAAATTGTATTGGGATTTAGAACTTAAAAATCCAATGTGCAAAGCAAATAAGCTAAAACAAACTAAGAGCTAAACCTAATAAGCACAAATGACTAGAAATTAACTAATAAGCTGAGCTAACAAGCTCTTAAAAGCTAAAATCAATCCTAGCTAAAACTGATAGTTTAAGATGAAGAAAAGCTAACTTTGAGGTAAGCACTTAGATATTAGGAAAGATTAAAAACAGATGGAGTTTGTTTCCCAAGGAGCACATAAAATCAAGATTAAAGAAATTCGGACAAGAAATAAGCTAGAAAATAGCAATTCAAAAGTGATAGATTAATCGGCACTTGCTGATTTTTGCAGTTTAAAAATGCTAAAAGCAGCCCTAATTTTAAGCTAGAAAAAGCTAATTTGAAAACTCAAAAAGTTAAAAAAGATTAAGTTTAGACTACAAAGAGTTTACAAAATCAAATTCAGACCATAAAACTAATTTTATCTAACCTAAATTATCTGATGAAAATTGGACTTCACACTTTTGAAAATGAAACTTGAACTTAGAAAGATTTTTACTCTAAACTATATTGGCAAAAGCACACTTAAACTAATTCATTTCTACTGCATTTGGGACTCAAAACAAATATGAAATTGACTTCAAACAACTCCTAAACAAAATCCAACCAAATAAGCTGATATCTTAAACCTGGACTACACAGATTCAACCATGGTTTTAATAAACCTAAAACTTGATATCTACATTCTGAAACTTAAAACAATAGACTTAAAGAACAAATTTAAGCTAATTAAAGCTGACTCAAAAGCCAAATACAACTTTTGACCTTATTTGACCCATTTTGGTCTCTTGTGCCAAACACCCCCTTAAATTACTAAAATCAGGCTTAAAACTCAAATAAGCTTGGATAAACTATGCAAACTCAAAACAGATTAAGCCATGAGATATTAAAAGATAATAAAGCAAAAATTCTACACAATTAAGCTCTTTATGATAAGCTACTTTAGTAAGCTATATTTAAACTAATTTGGGCAGATTTAAGAAAACTAAGGATAAGTCTAAACTAAACTACAAACTAATCACATTAAACTAAATTAACTCAGAATAAGCTAAAGTAAGCATCAATAAGCTAGCATTAAGCAGACAATAAGCAGTAAAACAAGCTAAATATAGATTAAGCTAAATAAGAATAAAGGGAGAGTACCTTTATCCTTTGCACTAAACAAGGACTAAATGCTCAAAAAGCTAATCAACTAGCTCCGACTTATCAAATGATAAGCTGGTAGGGTCCATAAGCCCGTCCCGTATTGGCTTATCTTCCTTAATTAAGCTGAGGAAATTTAAGGAGAAATGAATAATCTAATAAGCTCAGTTAAGCTTTAAAAAGCTTAGCTGAGTATAAACAAGCTTGGTGTAGTATGAGTAGCTTATAAGAGCTTATTAGGAGCTTATGAGGCTTTTTGAATCATAAATGCTTAACATAAAAGATGGAATTTAATTCGAATTAAGATAAAAACTAAATTTTATTAAAATTAAGCTGAATACAATACTTTGGAAAGAAAATACATTGAAATTAAAGGAAATAAGCTAAAATTGAACAAGCTACAAGCTAAACCTATCATAAGCTACTCCTACACTACTTGCCCTACTGTGTGTGATCCCAGCTCTATTTATAGGAGGCTGAGGAACCTTCTAGCCTCATGAGACGCTCCCCTTACTTCTAATCTCAGCCCTTAATCCATCATTTCATCCAAATCATCCATTTAAGTCGTTGGATGGCTTCCACGCCTCCTTAGCCAATCATAATGTTGAGGATTGCCAGCGTGGACACCTGAGTGTCAGATGGTTTCAGTAATTTGTTTCTAGAAGCTCTTTTGTGCGTGGGTTTGGGTGGATTTACCTTGTGTTTAGTGAAAGTGAAAAAAAGAGGGAAATGGTGAACGGGATAAACAATACTTTTGATTTATCATTTTGGGGCGTTGACTTGGGTGTTGACCCGGGTTTAAGGGTTATGGGCTTATGGTTATAATTTGGGCCGGGAAGTGAATTGATATGGGTTAAGGATTAATGGTATATGGATTTGGACTTATGTTTAAATATTAGATTTTAAGGCTTATAAAGCATAAATCTTGGGCTGACCCGGCCCAATAAAATGGGCCCGGGTTGGTCCATGGAAGATGGGTTCGTCTTCGGCTTTGGTTTTTCGTCCTCTTTCCATTCCCGTGCTCGGCTTTGTCCGTTTTTGCTTCAATTTTGTCCTTTTTGATAAATATCCGTACCTGCAAGACACAAATCACAAAACAAACGTATACAATGCATTTTTATCATGTTTTTGGTCATTTTTTTGTCTTTTTAGCTCGTTTAATTAAGGAAAAAGTATGTGTAAAATAGCACATACCAAATTCCCCCATACTAAAGTATTGCCGTGTCCTTACACAATATTATAAATAACACTTTTTAGAAAACTAAGATTCTTAATCTCCCTTGATTAATTACCTTGAAAAGTTGCTAAGTATTCATCTTAAGGGATTAAAGAAACATTAGTTCTGAAAAGCTCCATTTTTCCATTTTCAACATTTTTCCATTTTTATGCTTTTTTTCATAACTTTCCATACTTCAACACTTCATAACATTGTGTTTTCATTATTCTTGATAATACTTAGGATCATGGAACAAGCAAAATAAATTCATCGTCCTCAACTTTCACTTTTCCATACTAAGCTTAAAAACAAGATCATTGTCAAATACAAGTCATGATATTAACACTACTCATAAATACTAATTGTGTATTACTTTTCCTCCCTTATTCCTAATTTTGTATCTTAAAATTTTATTTTTGTCATATACCCGAAGGCTCTTTAAGACTTATTTCGATATTTATTAAATCCAAAAATAAAACGGGACGGTTAAAGATAAAAATTAGCTTCTACCCCTATCCTTGAAAACCGATGAGGTCCACATCGGGGTGACCGAAATTTGGCTTTTATTATGATACTTGACTTAACTTATGTCATATACCCTAAGGCTCTTTAAGTCATAAATCAAGTGGGATTTAATTTGCACCATATACCCTAAGGCTCTTTAAAGTACAAACAAATCATTTATTAAACATGATTCAATCATTTACGCCATATACCCTTAGGCTCTTTAAGGCATGAACAATTTAATCACTTACGCCATATACCCTTAGGCTCTTTAAGGCATAAGTAATCTCACGATTAACTCTACTTACACCATATACCCTTAGGCTCTTTAAGGTGTAAGTAAAGCAATTATTCATATGAAATATATAGTATGCCAAATTCCGTTCTTCGCAAAGAGACTCGCGAATGCTTAGCCTAGCGAATTAATATCGGCACTTTAACAAGTCACATAGACTGGCAACAATCTTTATTCTAATAAATCGAGTTCGGCATAATGGATAAGTCTTCATAAGACTAGCAACAAACTCGATTTAAATATATTAAGGAAAAAGCTAAGGTATAAAACCGGTCAGATCAAAATTTATTTCTCGTTCTCACCTTTATTTGTATTACAACACTTATTTTATCACTTTATTCCAATATTTATCACTTTTTTATGCACAAGATTTTTTTAAATTTTGCTATTTTCACATAAAATCACATATTTTTGGTGGAAAAAAGGGTTACGTGAGAACAACGGTCACAGGTATAATCAAATCGATAGATTCCACCCCCATACTAAAACTACACATTGTCCTTAATGTGAGATTGATACCCCCATACTAATTTCAATGCATAATCTTGATATAAAAGGGCTTATTTCATTACTCTATTCCAATATTTATCACTTTATTATGCACAAAAAATTTTAAATTTTGCTATTTTCACATAAATCACATATTTTTGGTGGAAAACGGGTTACGTGAGAACAACGGCCGCATGCATAATCAAATCGATAGATTCCCCCCCCCCATACTAAAACTACACATTGTCCTCAATGTGAGATTGATACCCGCATACTAATTTCAATGCACTAAAGCTTGATATAAAGAGGTCTTACGCAAATCTAAAGAGTTTAATTAAGTATGTAATAGGTTTTGATAAACGTTAGTCGATAAGATTCAGGATATCGGATTCCCAATATAAGCATGCTAAGGATTAGAAGATCGAGTGACGATGGACAAAACACCGAGCACGAGAGTCTTCAAAATTCGGGCAATCCTGGACATAAAACCACAAAACACGAAACACGAGAAAGGAAGAGGCGAGCCTCTCACAACACACTTATTCATTATTATTATAAATATACTAATACTAAGAATAAGCATGGGTTGCCACCCACGAAACGCTTGTTTTTGTGTGAGTCTCTAGCTTGACTCTTTCCCCCATACTTGAGCTAGGTTAAGGGGAATAGAAATGGAAAAACGGGATATCCAAGTGAGGAAAGTCCCCTCCAGAAATCATCATCGGGTTCTTAGAAAAATCAAAAATGATTTTTTCCTGATGAGATAAAAGATGAGAAGTGAGAATACCAGGATTGAACACTTTGTCCTCGTTTTCGGTCGAAAACAAAAGCAAAGTGTCAAACATTGGAGAAAGTGGATCATGGATGAATGAGATAGAAAATTTATCCCGTGATAAAAGTCTCTCGGATTGGACTTCAACGAATATCCTCGGATCGAAAATCTTGTTTCCGGATCCGAGGGAATCATGAGAAGGAGTGAAGTCCAAATCCGATTCAAGGGTGGGAAGGGTGGGCAAAATATTAGGCATAAGAACATAGTGTTCAGAAATACCCTTCACCACTTTGGTTGTCAAAACACCCGTATCGGGATTAAAATCAAAGAAAACCTCAACATCCGGTGGTTCCGGAGGTGGATAAGGAAATGACGGATCATCATTATGATCAAAATTAGATGACTCATTTTGGGGAAGGGGAAGGGAATCATTGCTAAGCAATTCTTCAAGAAAATGGATATCCCCTTCCGAGTCATAATCGTCGTTCTCAATGCCCGGTGGCATCAAGTCATCGGAAGCAAGAAATAAATCGATCTCCTCCATACGAGAGTCACTATCCTCAACAGGGATAAGAGTTGGAGAGAGAGACTCGACAATCGTATCAGCAATTTCCGCATTAAGTTCTTCTAGTGGTCGTGGAGATGAATTATCATACAACAAATTCTTAACAAGACGGTTTTCTTTCTCTAGATCAAAGTCAGCTTCCTCAATTCCTTGTGGAATTGGATTGATATGAGCGAGTTCACCGGAGAACTCCTCAAGAAGATAATCAAACTTAGGTGAATAATCAATCAAAGTATCTCTATTAAGCAAAGATTCGATAAGATTAGACTCGACATTGAAATAATGCGAATCTATCTTAGTAGAAATGATTTCTTTATTATCAAAAAGAGGGTTTGAATAAATTTTGAAATTTTCCATCGGAACGTCCTCATTAGAAAGTGACTCGTCATTACTAGAAGAAAAATCATCGTTAGAATCAAAGAGAGGATTCGAGAAAGTCGTAAAAATTGTTGGAGAAGATCATCATATAACTGTCAAATCACACTCACTTGAAGTCGTGTGTGATTGCATTAACCGGAGAAATTTTGAGGTGTATTATTCAAAGGAATAATGCTCTCCTTGTGAAAACTTTGAAATTCTGGTAAACACATGTAATATGAGTTCGACGATTAGCTGCCGCCTCTTGCGATATTCTTTACTTCCTGCTTTTCCTGAACGAGACGTTGAGATTTTGACTCATTGATAGAAGTTTAGAATTAAGAGCAGCACTCAATTAGATCTTCAACATCATTTGAGCGCACAATAATATATCTTTTTGTCGACAACATATAAAGCAATTCTACATCGTATCTTCCTATTTTGCTTTGCTCTTCACAAGCAATTGTACCACAAATTTTCATCACTAAGTTACGAAAAGTCCGAAGTTTTGTGAGGTGGTTCTTCCTTTTCTTGAGCTGCTTGCTTTTGGCAAGTGAATATCATGCTCTCTTTGAGCTGCAAGTAAAGCCTCCTGCTCATTTGTTGATATCAATCTTTTCCGTATAGACCTTCCATCTTTTATAAAGCCTGTTCTTTGTTTCAATCCTACTACTTTCATAAAAGGAATTGAATATCTGTGAATTCCTGAAGCTGGTGATTGTCGAACTGCTGCGGGGGTTGAATTTGGTCAAAACCGAAAGAATTAGAATAATCAAAATTTTGGTTCATCGGTTGACACTGAAAAGTCGCATGAGGACCCCCGCAGTTTTCACAAACAAGATTTTGTTGTGAAAAATTCGATGAAGTTAAAATTATTATCGAAGTTTTGATCGAAACATGGGTTCTGATTGTAAACAAACAGAACTTGTGGTGGACAATCGCAACCATAATGAGCATTGTTTCACATAACTCACAAATATTCGTCTCGTATTGGGGTTGTGGAGGGTAGTCGGAAAAATTGAGAGAATTCGGATTTGTATCATACTTACAATGAAAACAAATTCCTCCATAACGCATATTTCCACACCTTTCCAATTACATTGTCGACAAATCGAACCGTCAAAAAGACCTCCACACCCGTAGCAACTAGGTTGGTAATATGACGTCATTAGAATTAAACAATATAGAGGATAAGAAGAAAGAATTAAACGGATTAGAGGGTAAAGGAGAATATTTTTAGATTTTTGAAATAATACATAATGAAATAAAAAAAATAGGAAAGAAAAATATTTTTGGTAACCGAAAGTCAAATGTGCACGGTAGCTCTTTAGAAAACGCACAAAGAAGTGGATGAGCGGGTAAGCGCGAAACTTTTTTTTTTAAAAACCTTCTCCTTTCGGGTCGAAGTTTGTAGGATCGACCATCCTTATACCTCTCTTATAGTTTGTTAGCTAAAGATGAGCCGAAACGACAATTAACAAACGATTATTTTTAATATTAAAATAAAAGAAAATAAAAATAGAAGTGTAAAATATTTTTGTATTTTTATATAGTAGAAGAAAATATTCACAAACGAAAAATGATAACTTCACGAGGAAGGGTCTTCAAATCACTAATCTTCGAACGGAACACGAAAATCGTTACACACCTCCCCGGCAACGGCGCCAAAAATTGATCCCATACTAATACGTATACGTAAAATATAGTATAAGGATTAGTCAATAATAGTATAGTAAGTATTCTGCGAGGATTCTAGAAGATTACTTTTGACCAAAGCAATTTCTAAAACCTCCCGGGTCGTTTGTCCTCGACGAGGTGCGAATTGAAAATCGAGGTTAAGTTCGTGATTGAATATTTTAAGAGTTTGATTTGATTTCCTATTTATACAAATAAAAATGCACTAACAAGTAAAAACACGTAATCAATTAAAGCAAATAACAATTAAACCTAAAAAAAATCGTTAACGGGAAATTTAAAACGCGACTAATTTGACCAACTAAGTAAATTTAAACCCTACAAATGCAAATTTAATTTTTATAAATCCTAAATGACTTAAAATAATTTTCAGAAAAAGAATTATATTTTTTTTGGTTTTTATTTTATTTATTATGAATTAAAAACTATTTTAATCTAGAAAATTAATTAAAAATAGTAAACTACTCCTAAAAATTCTAGAAAAATTATGGAAAGTACCTTGGACAATGTAGAATCTAATAAAATTATGAACTAGAAAAGTGGCTTATTGAAAAAGCAGAAAATAAGCAAATGAGCTCGAATAGGCCTAATACTAAAATGACTATATATATTTAATGAAGTGAAATCCTAATGAAAAAGACCCAAGGGCGATTTGGTTAGTGTGTGTTGTGTTGAGGTTTATGAGTGCTAAGGAGGAGGTCACAGGTTCGAAACCCGTGGCCCTCCTTTTTGAAAAAAAATCATTTTTTTATTTCTCTTTTTGGAAAAGTTCAAATAAGCTAAACTAAATGACTTTTGAAAAGCAACTTTTTCTAGAAACTTAAAATGAGCTGGAAATGAGCTTATTGAAATGGCAGTTTAAGCTTTTAATACATATGACTATTTAGCAAAATTTTAGGAACTTTTAAGCCTCATTAAGCAAATAGGAAAGACAAATAAGCACTAACAGACAAACTTAAATACTCCCTCCGTCCCAATTTACTTGTCCCTATTTGACTTTTAGGGTCTTTCTTTATCAACTTTAACCTTAAATAATTTTGTTTGTGTCATTTAGTATATGATGCAAAATATATGAATTGATTGAGTTTTAAATGTATATTCCATTGGTATAATTTCCATCAAGTCTTATATAACACAAAAAAATTATTTAAGGTCAAAGTTGATAAGGAAAGACCCACAAAGTCAAACAGGGATAAATAAATTGGGACAGGCTGTTTTTTTTTTGTCTTTTCAGTTTTTATCAAAGTTTTAAAAGCTAAACGCAGGCCTAGAAAATAAGCTAGATAATAATCTCAAATTCCAAAATAAGCTCACACGGACTAAGCTTATACTACACTAAGCTTATTCAATGATTTTCAGACTCTAAAATGAACTTTAACTAACCTAGATTTTAGAATGAAAATGGGCTTTAGAACTCTTGAAAATAAGACTTGACACTTTCTTTTTATTTGACATAATTTGAATTAGAACAAAAACAGATCATTACTACTGCATTTTGAACCTTAGACTCACTTGTAAACAATACCAACAAACTGCTAATGAAAATCTAATGCAAATAAGTGATGTCTTAATACTGAATACCAGATTATACATTGTTTTTAATTAACATAAAATTGATTCTACACATCTAAAACTTAAAACATAGACTAAAGACCAAATTTAGGTGATTAAAGCTTGCTCAAAAAAATAACTAACTTTTGACCTTATCTTGACCATTTGTTCTTGTGCCTAAACACCTCTTAAATTACTTATAAACAGGCTTAAACTCAAATATAGCTTGGATAAACTATGCAAAACGCAAAACAGATCTAAGGCTTAGATATTAAAATATAATAAACAAAAATTTCTATAATACATTAAGTTTTTATGATAAGTACTTAGTAAGCTCATATTTAATCTAATTTGGACAGATTTAAGAAAAATCAGGATAAGTTCTAACTAAACTACAAAACAATACAATTAAACTAAATTATTCCAGAATAAGTTAAAGTAAGACTCTAATAAGCTAGGAATTAAAGCAGACAATATGCAGTCAAACAAGCTAAATAGAGATTAGCTAAATAAGTAATACAGGGGTGTACCTTTGTCCTTTGCACCAAACAAGGACTAAATGCTCAAAAAGTTTATCAACTAGCTCGAGCTTATCAAATGATTAAGTGGTAGGGTCCATAAGCCCGTTTGAATTGGCTTATCTTCCTTAATTAAGCTGAGGAAATTTGAGGAGAAATGAATAATCTAATAAGCTCAGTTAAGCTTTAGAAAGCTTAGCTAAGTATAAACAAGCTTGGTGTAGTATGAGTAGCTTATAAGAGCTTATTAGGAGCTTATGTGGCTTTTTGAATCATAAATGCTTAACTTAAAAGATGGAATTTAATTTGAATTAAGATAAAAACTAAATTTTATTAAAATTAAGCTGAATACAATACTTTGGAAAGAAAATACATTGAAATTAAAGGAAAATAGATATAAATTTGAACCCCCATAAAGTACAAGCTAAACCTTGCATAAGCTAATCCAATACTTGCCCTACTGTGTGTGATCCCAACTCTATTTATAGGAGGCTGAGGAACCTTCTAGCCTCATGAGACGCTCTCTTTGCTTCTAATCTCAGCCCTTAATCCATCATTTCATCCAAATCATCCATTTGAGCCGTTGGATGGCTTCCACGCCTCCTTAGCCAATCACAATGCTGGGGATTGCCAGCGTGGACACCTGAGTGTCAGATGGTGTCAGTAATTTGTTTCTAGAAGCTCTTTTGTGCGTGGGTTTGGGTGGATTTACCCTGTGTTTATTGATGTTAAAAAAGCGGGAAATTGTGAACGGGATAAACAGAAAATAAAATGACAGTACTTTTTGATTTATCATTTTGGGGTGTTGACTTGGGTGTTGACCCGGGTTTAAGGGTTATGGGCTTATGGTTATAATTTGGGCCGGGAAGTGAATTGATATGGGTTAAGGATTAATGGTATATGGATTTGGACTTATGTTTAAATATTAGATTTTAAGGCTTATAAAGCATAAATCTTGGGCTGACCCGGCCCAATAAAATGGGCCCGGGTTGGTCCATGGAAGATGGGTTCGTCTTTCGCTTCGGTTTTTCATCCTCTTTTCATTCCCGTGCTCGGCTTTGTCTATTTTTGCTTCAATTTTGTCCTTTTTGATAAATATTCGTACTTGCAAGACACAAATCACAAAACAAACGTATACAATGCATTTTTATCATGTTTTTGGTCTTTTTAGCTCGTTTAATTAAGGAAAAAGTATGTGTAAAATAGCACATACTAGTTTCTTATTTTACTTATTTTCTTTGTTGTCGATGGTATCCTTAGGTGAGTGGTGGGTTAATTTGTTTGAAAATTTTGGTTTGTTGTTTTTGTTGATTAAAGTTGGAATTGTTTTAGAGGTTTTGGTTGGAATGATGTGTGGAATACTTGATTGTGCCTGGAAAATATCATAATATTTAACCAAAATCGTTGTTTGTAGTGTTAGGGTTTTTGTTTAATTATTGTTATAGAGTGGTTGCATGTTGCATTTAATGGTCATTTATAGGGATTTATTGGATACAATTGTTGCATGTTGTGATTTTGGTTTTTTGGTAGATATAATTAATATTTTTTATACAATAGCAAAAGAAACGATGACGTTTATTACTTGGTTGGTTGTGATGATTCGGTCACTCGGTGAGTCGTAATTTGGGCCTAGCTAAAACTGAATGATACAAATTACAACTGTTTTTTTGTAGCCAATATGATATCCGGGTGAGTCATAATCTTGGCATGCAAAATAGCAGAACAAACGATAGCGTTTAATACTAGTTGGTTGTGATGATTCGGTCACCCCGTTGAGTCCTAATTTGGGCATGCCAAAAACTGTGTGGCATAAAATGCAACTGTCTTTTTTCGGGAAATATAATATCTGAATGGTTAAGTCATATTAGTATGTGCAGGGATATGCCAACGCAAGAATCGTGTATGTAAACCGTGTATGAGCATTTGACATATGGGCTTTGTAAATTTTATGACTGTAACATACAATATTCCGTAATTATCAAGTGTAATTAAGGATGACCTATAGGAAACGTGGTAGTTTAAGGATGGCAAATTTCCTTTGAAAGTGCGTTTGGGCTGAACGACGTCTTTTGAATTTTTTGCGTGGAAAAAATAGTATGGCATAAAGTGTAATGATCTTTTACAGCCAATATGAGATCTGAGGCAAGGCCTAAATGGTTTTATAACTTGGAACTTTCTTGAATTAAAGTGTAAATCGAGATTTTAACGTTGTCATTTACTTCGCTATTGTAATTTTGTGGCCTGAAATGGAGGACTATCATATTTTTCATTTTATGATTTATTTGTTTTTCTTTTACCTTTAAAAGGCGTCATTTGGTCCCACTTAAGTTGTAAGCAAACCAAAACCTTCAATGTTCTGGCCTTAACTGTTGTTAGAAAGTATCCGAAATAATATTGTATAAAGGGGAAGGATAGGCTGATTTGACTTTTTGATTTAGAAGGTTGCAAACGAACTTTGTACTCGAATATTCTCAACTAGGTAAGCAATGATGATAAATCTACGGTATATCTGTTTTACGTGTGAAATCGTTCAAAGTTCGTGAATAACCGTATCCTGGCCAGGCATTTATACTAATGCAACCATAGCGAGTATTCCCTCTTTGTTCCCATACATCCTTACATATTTGAGCCTTTTTATGACATTCCCTTGTATACAATTGTTGTATGTGCATCGTTGTATTTGGGACATGCATTTTCGGTTTGGACTGCTATTAAAGGTGTCATCTAGGCACTGGGAAATATAGTTAGTAGAGAGTAGTATAGTTATGTACTATTTTGTCATTCACGTGTTAAATCTCGTACATGATTTCAGTGTTGTTGCGTCTTTCTGTATTCAGTGATATGACTTAACCGTTCAGACATTCTTAATTGGTATGCAATGATGATAACTCTGCAGTATATCAGTTTTTTGAGTGAAATCGTTCAAAATTTGAAAATAGCCGTATCTTGGTGGGGGCGTTTATACTAAGGCAGTCATGGAAGGTATTTCCTTTTTGCTAAGATACATTCATACAGATCTTTAACAATTATATTTTTTTTCAAGCACATCAGAAATGCAAACCTCAAAAACCATGGTCACTTCGGAAGAGCCTTGGTTGATCTACGAGTCGGTAAGTAGTAAATTATGTGCTTATTGAGACAAAAAAATGAGATATATGTATTTAATTTAACTAACTTTCATTTAATCCATAGTGCGGGAGATGTGTATTTACATGCCAGTTGCTCTTCCGTGGTGACGTGAAGAACTTTGTTGATGTTGGCAGTGGAGTTCTTGGTTGTCATGAGTCGCATTTAGATTTATAACTCTTACTGGAACTTCTCCCATCAGTTCAAAGAGCTCGCTAGGATGGGGACAAGATTTTGTTTACAATTGGTACTTAGCCTTGGCGAAGGAGTTCTCAGTGAGGATCGAACTGTGCAGGGCAGTTGCACTCAAATACTCTAAGCAACTATTACAGATATACCAGAACTAAGAAGATCCTTATTTTCTCTCATAATGACAAAGCTTTAGGCTGCTTTAATGATACATATATGTCCTATGTAAATTTGATGTAGATATCAGATTGTATTTAGATTTGCATCTCTTGCTAGAACTTCTCGCATCAGATTAAAGAGCTCGCTAGGATGTGCACTTCCTACAAACAACCTAGTGATATAGTTGTATATCACAGCGAAAAGATTTTGTTTACAGTTGGTGCACTTCCTGTCAAACAAGCTAGGATTCACTGTTGTACTTGAAAACGTTAGTTGACTCTTAATGGTGGTTCGTATCGTTTGTGTTTCATGTTATGTTAAAATCCATGACATTATCTTTTGTATTGAAACTTAAGGGAGGTTATTTTGGATACCACTCCTTCATTTGATACCAAGGGACACATTCCCACCATCCATCTAAAAAAATATCAATGACTGAGATTAAAAATATTTTCATATTTAGACTAAAAATTCAATTACACCTATCTTTTATACTTTAAATATCTCATGGACCGTTAATCGTTAGACAAAACAAATTATACCTTCACGGCCAACATTTAATTATCTTTCTATAGACGGACACACTGATATACTTTCAACAAAAAAAGTTGTCGTTTTTTCACGTTTTCTTATTTGTACCATAATTCGAATTACATATCATTTGTGATTTAATACAAATATCGAAGTTCGAACAGTAAACATCCATATTAAAAATGACATAAGTATTTGACTATAAATCAAAAACTTTTCCCCTTTTTTGCAATGGGAAAAATACATTTTGGCTTTCCAAACATATAGCGCACACACACACTGTATACGAATTATAGATTATAGTAGTTCATTTATGAAACTTCTATAATCATAAATGAAAAAATCACACTTGGTAAAAAAGCACACGTGATTGAGATCATGTGTGAGAAAAATCACATATGATTGAGATCACGTGTCGGAAAATCACATGTGATTTTATTCGAATATTCAAATTAGTGTTTAAGCACATGTGATTTCTCATGCAAGTTTCAACAACGAAGAAAAAAAGAAAAAAAAAAGACGAAAAACATAAAAAACAAAAAAAAAATTGTCGAAAGTATATATCTAAGTTCCCATCTATAGGAAAATAATTATATGCTCGTCGTGATGACATATTTTTTTCGCTTAATGATTAACGGTTTAAAAGATATTAATATTTGAAAAAATGATGAAAGTTGGTTTGTTTAAAATGAGTGGTTGAGATTTGTCCTTTTGTATCTTACGTAGCAATAAAGTTTAATATCAAATGATCTTAAATAAACATTAAGTCCTTATTTCTAGGAATCTAAAAATTCTCAAAAGCGTAGAGGATGCTCGGTATTATTTCTTTACTTTGTATGCTATTAATGGATTTGTGGATATGTGTTTGTGTTTGTTTAAGCTTTGTGATATGCCTCATATGTGATCGTACGTCATAGCGTCTATACCCGGACTGAGCATATCCAAGAAAGACACAAGTGGTTTCCTTGGGGGCAATTTCTCTCTTAACTGCGCAGGAATATGAACAAAAGACGTGCATCCAAACACTCAAAGGCTGGAAAGAGACTAGAGATGAGCGTGGTTAATGCTTAATAAAGCACCTTAGCAATTACTAGTAATGCCCCTATCGACCTCAGTCTTGTTTTTTGCTAGCTTTAGTCTAGAACTATACTATCTCATTAAACGTCGAATATCCATAGCCAGTGAAAAAGGAATGAGTCTACTTCTTTGCTGGCTTGACGTCCCGATTTTATAAAGTTTACTACAAGTTCTGTTTTATATTTGTGCTGTTGACAAAAACATTAACGAGCAATATTCATAACACACACATTTATTTTAAAACTCCTCGCCGCAACGCGCAATAACTTAATTCCTCGTTTAAACCATTATTCTCTATAAATTGTTTAGGGTGTGTTTGGTATGGGCCTATGGGAATAAAAGAATCATAGTTGGAATGATAGTGATGTTTGGTATATTATTGTGGTTATCAAAAATTGGAATCATATATTCAGGGTCGTCTTTAAGGGTGTGCGGGATGGGCAACCGCACAGGGCTTCAAAAAATTTTAGGGGCCTCAAAATTTGTTCTCTTAACAATATGTTAAACGTTTAGATAACTAATTTGCATTATATCTTATAAATAATGACATTTTATATGTAACATTTTCTCTCGAAAAGTCTCATTATGTAATTTCGCTCAAGGCCCTCAAAAATTTCAGAAATTTAGAGACGGCCCTGCGTATATTAATTTGTGGGCTCTCTCATAGCCTCCTTTCCAATTTTATTCTCATTATCATTCCATGTTATTCTGAAACTCATACTCATTGTGATTCCAAATAACAAACCAAACGCACCCTTAGATTTCCCTTTCATATTACTTGATAAAACCGAGTGTTTGACTCAGGCATATACAGTTTAACCGATGTATCTCATCCGAATATGCTACATTGCATTTTTATAATTAAAAATATTGGACTAAAATCAAAGGTAAATTGCTCATTTTCAAACAGACAAAACATAAATATACCCCTTGTTTTTAAACAAACCAATGGCAAATACAACACCGAAAGTCAAAACGCATTAGTTAGATGTTCATACTATCGAGTATTGACAGTGCGTGTAAAGTCACGTATTTTATCTCAAATACACAAAACTACATTATAAAAAAGTGACAATGATTTCATAAGGAAATCGATTACTTCTGGTCGTGAGTCAAGTGTTGTCTTACCAACTTAATAAAACGTGGGTGCCCATTGCAAATAGATGTCCCTTCTAGGTGCACCTAAAAACACTCTTCATGGGGTCTCTAGACCATAAGGCTACACATCTACCATATTTGATCCGCTTCCTATGCTACTTTATTATATATTGTCGAATATGCACAACCATTAAACCATTTATGCAATGGTTGAAACAAATATTGTAGCTCTATGATACATCAAAGCATCCGTAGAACATTTTTTAGTTCTGACGGCTCCAAAAGGATAATTAAGGCTAGTCAGCAACCTTCATTTTTTCTCGTCACATCAGCTTTTTTTTTCCAGCGACTTACAGACTATTTTTTACCACTACAAAGAGACATTCATTTTTTTTATAAATTTTTTTAACAACAAAATTAAATTTCATTAAATAATACTGGTAAATACATTACATAATAATTCAATATAATAAAAATATTACAATAATAATTAAAACGGGAAACGGTAGGATTTTTCATGCTTTTTGTGTCTTGCCTCTCGACCGCATACTCGACCCTCATTCCTTTGCCGATCAAATCGACCGACTGGGTCACTACAAGGGCGACCGACGACTACAAGGCTCGACCGACTGGTCGACCCCCTTTAGTGCCCAGCCTAATACCTCTTTTTGCATTCATTTGTGAAATAATCAAGATTGTATACAGAAACGAAATAAGATGCTATTAAGTCAAAAAAGGATATGAACAAGTTGTTCTATTTCTTTGAACAATGAACGATTACAAAAGAGAATATACACTCCGGGTCTTTTTTAGCCTACAATCAAAGTGTAGTATCTCTTTAAGCATTTCAATGACGAGAAAAAAAAATTGGAATCAAGCAATCTCTTGGCCTACTTACATCTGAAACTAATCGACAATGCAACCTAAATATACCAAAAAAGCCCATGTATCAAAAAGATCCTACGCAGTCGCCTGAGCACATGAATCTGATCTAGCGACTGGGTAACATCTTCTCGAATTACCATTTGAACTCTCTCCAACCGATAGATTCCTTTCAAACTTATTTCCGCCAAAAGTACCTCTAAAACTTGAACCCTCGTCCTTCAATTTAGACCTCCTGCTCACCTTAGCTCTCGTCATATCATCCTCGTCGTTCTCTGGCTTTCCGGCCATAAGATCCATCAAATTGCTTCTAAACCCCAAATCCGAATAAACCCTTCTAGGATTACCCAATCTCTTCCCTTCATCACCACCGCTTTTCGTCCTTGTAGAAACAACCTCAACCGGTCTACCGACCGTCTCAACCATCAAACATGGATTAGTCAACCCATTCCACGACCTCAAAGGAACCATCTTACTCAAAAAACTAAGCGACTCAACAATCTCACTCATCGAAGGCCTCCTCTCCCTACAAGACCTAACACATTTCGCCGCAATCAAACACAATTGCTTCCGCACAACCAAATCCTTAGGCGCCACAATCCTCGGATCAAAAATACTCAAAAGTTTCCCTCTCCTTATCAACGGGATCGCCCAATCGACAATAGAAGGAGGCGAATGACTTACATCAATCGCTTTCCTCCCACTAATAATTTCTAACAACAAAATCCCAAAACTAAAAACATCCGTTTTAGTACTTAAATTATCCGGGGTGACATACCCCGGATCCAGGTACCCCATAGTACCCGCAGGTGGCGTAGACAACAATCTATAATCATCAACACAACACCTAAGCGCCAACCCAAAATCACCTAACCTGGCATTAAAATTCCTATCAATTAAAACATTAGCAGACTTAATATCTCGGTGTATCACTGGGGGCACACATAAATGCAAAGTTTCAACAGCTTTGGCAGTTTGTAAAGCTAATCTTATCCTACGCCCCCACGTGGGTGGCTGTTGATTAATATGTAAAGTATCATAAAGTGTACCATTACTCATAAACTCAACAACTAATAACCTGTTTTGATGAGGTGTGTAGTTACTAAATCCAACCAAATTCACAAGCCTTGGACTGTGGATTTTTGACAAGATTGCAATCTCATTTTCAACCTCGGATTCTGGTATTGTGGATTTGGTGTTATGGTGATTTGAGTGATGGGAGGGCTTTTTAACGGCCACTAAATGGCCGTTACGAAGATGGGCTTTGTAAACAAGCCCATGACTTCCCCGACCAAGTAGTTTTTGGTCGGAGAAGTTGTTTGTTGCGTCTTGTAAATCTTTGTAATCGAATTTTTGGATTTTCTTGTTTTTTGGTGTTTCTGTGTCAGTTTTTTTGTTAGATGGGGATGGTGTGTGAATTGATATAGATGATTCAGCTTTACAAGATAAATAGCCCATCCAAAATTTGGTTTTTTAAAGTTTTAGATGAGCATAAGGATTAAGGAGGAAATGAAGGTGAAAAATGAGAGAATTGTGAACAAGAAAGGTCAAAGAAGAAATGAAGGATGACAGGAAGGGAAACGTGGGGCCCACTTGTATAGATGATAAGAGCATTAACTACGTTTGTAAAATCGGGTCAAATCTTTTGGATCTTGGACCAAACCTTTTAAGTCATTTTTTTCCCTCTAAAAATTTGACTCTTTTTGTTAAACTTTTGTAACTGACGGATGATATATATTTTTTATGGGCTTTATTTAGTGATTAAACTTTTGAGCATACCATTAAAAAAATTTGATTTATAAAAGAGTAAAAGTATTTTTGAGACATGTTTTTCAAATAATAATACCTTCGTCTCACAATTATAGTTCACGTTTCTTTTTCAAGTTGTTTTTAATTAATTGCTCACTTTTAAAAATAAGTAGAAGATTTAGATCGAGTTTACTATATTACTCTCAGTTAAAGTTATTATTACAAAAAGTAAGAAAAATAAAATTGTAATTATGATATTTTTTTAAACTATATGTTTTTTTGTAGTAGACAATAATTTTGAGACGGGTGTAGTATATAAATTAAAGTAAGGTGCAAAATACAACTCTGTGGTTTATGAAATGACCGTCTCACGTCTTTCGTCAATACTTCGCACAGATTTCATCCATTCGTTAGTAAAATGAGGCACCATACATCCCTGAGGATAAACAGTGCAAAGTTTTTTTCCGTTAAGTACTAATGTGGGTCTAACAGGACGAGTATTCTTGTCTTTTTGCTTTCACATAGATGTATGACCTTTGCCTTTTTTTTTAAAATATTTTTTAAAAGAAATTTACTTTTTTTTTAAAAAAAAATTAGTTTTAAAAAAAAATTCTTCTCTCTTAGAATTCATTTAATTTTTTTCGTAAGTTATATTTCCGTTTAGGCCGAAGTATGGCCTCATTTTTTACTTGGTAAAAAAAATAGATTTTCTACGGAAAACAAATTTCGTACGTTATTTTACTTGGAAAAAAATTCATACTATTTTTACTTGGTAAAAAAATTATTTTTTTTCATACGTTACTTTTTTCGTTTTTCGCGCAGTCACCGTTAATTTTTACATCCCTCTGTTAAAAAACGTGCCAAAACGAAGAAAAACGTATACAAATATATAAAAACATAAGAAAACGGATGAAAACGATAGATTTTTTTTACCTTTTTATACAAATGAAAAATAACGTCTTTTACTTGGTAAAATAACGTACGAAAATGTATAAAAAATAACGTTTTTTACTTGGTAAAATAACGTACTGGTATGTGCTTAATTACACATACCTTTTACCTATAAAAATGAGCTTAAATGACCAAAAACGGACATAAAATGCCAAATATATGTGTATTTTGCTATTTATGATGTGCAGGTAACGGATATTCACTAAAGAACAAAAACGAAGCCAAAACCAACAAAACCAAGCACGAGATTGAAAAGAGCGTGAAAAGTCGAAGCTGAAGACGTGTGCATCTTAAATGGACCAACCCGCACCCATCTAATGGGTCGGGCCAGCCCATTAAGCCTTTATCTATAAACCTTATATGATAAAAAAGCCCTAATAAAAAACAATCCTAAACCGGCCCAAGATCAAAAATCCAAAAGCCCAAACCACTTAACAACCGTTAGCCCCTATACCCTTTAAAATGTTTTCACCATTAGTCCTTAGGGACTAACATAGTTAGTCCCTAACCCTTTACCCCGTTAGTCCCTACACCCAACTCTCCCTTAACATCGTTATCCCAAAACACCCAAATTAAACAATTATAAAAATTTCTCACAAATCCCGCCAATCCCCAATCACTATTCACCCGTCTATTTCCCTCTTTTTCTCTGCAACCAGACAAAACCCACTAAAACCCCACCCCTCAGAAGAAGACAAGCGACGATGGCAATCCTATGAAAGTTGATTGGACAAGATGAAATCAAGGGTTATGATGATGCTCAAAGAAGCACAAAGGGGATTCAAGGGCTAAGATTGAATTGCTTGGAGATCACTCTCATCCATCTCACAGAAGAAGCACAAGTCCAAGACCTAGAACCTTCTCACTCGTCTATAAATAGTGGCCATTAGGGCAGAATTTAGGGCATCTATCTTTTATTGTAATTTACAGCTTAATTTACTGCTTATTTTAGTTTATTGTAATTTTCTTTCAAGTCTTGTAATGTTTTTAAAGTTTAAGTTTATATGTTAAAATTCTGTTTTTGTGTTAAGGAATTATATGTTTTAAAAATGGTTTGTTAAGCTCTTATAAGCTCTTGTTTCCCTTTGTTTAAACTGTTTTACTTAAGCAATATAAGGTTTTCCATAGCTTATAGTGATTAAGCCATTTTCACTCAAAATCCACAACTAAACTACCTCAGCTTATTTGGATGATAAGCCAAAAAATGATGGGCTTATGGACCTTACCAGCTTGTTCTAAACAAGCTGGAGCTTGTTGAGAAGCTCTAAAAGAGCATGTGTTAGCCTTGTTTTGAGCAAAGGCAACTGTAAGTTACTTTTCTCATTTTAGCTCATTTTCTGTTTTTGCTTATTTCTGCTTATCACTGCTTATCTGCTTATCTATATTGCTTATTTGTGCTTTTCTTATCTAAAGTTATCTTACTATGATTAGTTATTAACTTGAAATAGTTTAGAGTTAGTTTTGATAAAATCTGCCAACTTTTAGTTAATATAGCTTATTGTCTTAGCTTATTAACTAGAGCTTATTTCTTAGAGGTTATTGCTTATTAGACTTTAATAAACTTAGATTTTAATCTGTTTTCATCATTTGAGGACTTTTAAGATCTGATTTAAGCTTGAATTAGGAATTTATATTTTTAAAGGGGTGTTTGGCACAAGCAGTAGTAACTATGGTTACCAATGCTTGAGCTTGTTTTGGCATTTTAGCCATGTTCATTAAGCACTATTTAGGTCTTCTAATCTGTTTTAATAAGTTTTTATGATTTACATTTTAGTCTTAAGGTCTTATCTTCTAAATCTTAGAATCCGTGGTGTTGTTACTTTCTCAAACTGCTTATATTGAGAATTTGCTTATAAGTTGCTTTTAAGTGTTAAATTTTGCTATATTAAGGTTAAATATGCATAAGATTGATAGAGTTTAAGGCCTGCAATTGTCACTTATGGTTCTGACAAAATCTGTCCTATTTTCCTAGTATTTAGTTAAGCCTATTTTTATCTTAATTTTAAGCTAGTAATAGGTTGTTTTGGGTTCTGAATTTTCTTGCACATGCTTATTGGGATACCTTCTTAATCTGTTTAAGCTTAATTCAGAATTTAAACTTCATTTGCTAGCTTATTATTAAGCCTGCAAGTAGCTTATTGGGTTTTGGACTTGTTCTTTTTTTGCTTTTTACCCTTTTCTAAGTGCTTAATTAGTCATAATGCTTAGCTTAAAATAGTGGTTTTAGTTTTGTAAAAAGCCTTTAGAGTCTGCTATCTTATTTTTTTTTGTTTGATTTTCAATCACTTGTCTTTGATTTGATTCTTGCTCTTTATATTTGCTTTTTACTGTCCAAACCCAATCTGTTTTTACTTTTATAGTTTATTTCCTTGTTGCTTATTTGATTCTTATTCTTGAGTTAAAGTTTGTAAAATTCCTTTTAAACTGTCTTTGCTGCCTGCTGTCTTAATGACTTTTAAGTCATTTTCAGCTTATTTTAGTTGCTTATTTTAAGTCTTTTATGCTTATTAGGTTTAGATGTTCATCTGTTTTCAGCTTATGTGTCTTCTAAATTGCTTATTTAGTCAAAAAGTCTAAAAACCGTTTGAACACTTTAGTCTTTAGTTTAGCTTACCATATAACTGTCATTTTTTAAGTTTGCTTATCTCTAGCTTATTCTTAGGTTTTGTAAAAAGCTCATTTTTTAAAGTTTGTTATTTTTGCTTATATTTTAGCTTTTTAAAAAGAAAAAAAATTCAAAAAGGGAAGCCACAGGGTTCGAACATGTGACCTCCCCCTTCTCATAGCCAACACTTTAACACACACCCTCACTACCATCATGCCCTTGGGTCTTTTTCGTTAAACATTCACACTACTTTACTTTTAAACCTTTTTTGTCATTTAAGCCTTTCAGCTCTTTTAAGCTTATTTACAGCTTATTCCAATAAGCTGTTTGCCCCATTTTATTTTTCCTAGGATTAGAATTGATCAAAGTACTTTTCATTATTTTTTCAGATTTTTTCAAATTAGTTTAATATTATTTATAATATTTTTAGATTAAAACAATTTTTAATTCATAAAAAAAAAGTCAAAAAAAGATAATTCTTTTTTTTAAAATTATTTTTAATCATTTAGGACTTTTAAAAAATAAATTTGCATTGTTAGGGTTAAAATGTTATAATTTAGGTTTTTAAGGCTTGTTTTTAGATTCCCGTTAACGTTTTCGTGCTTAATTCGTGTTTGCTTTAATTGTTGCTTGCCTTTATTTGTTTTTTGCATTATTTTATAAATAGAATCCAAATCAAAATTTGATCATTCAAATCACGCGATCACAAACTTAATCATGATTCTTAATACACGCCTCGTTAGGACCACGACCCGGGAATGTTTTGAATTTTACTTTGGTTAAAAGTAATTTTCTTAAAAATCTTACGGAATACTTACTCTTCTTATTATTTGATTATTTTAGTTATATACTATATATGTATATATATAATTAAAAGTTGTATCAAGTTTTTGGCGGCGTTGTGAGGGAGGTGTGTGCAATTATCGTATGTACGTTTGAAGATTAGTATTTGAAGACCCTTCCTCGTGAAGTTATCGTTTTCTTTTAAAACTAAAACAATACAAAAAAAAAAATTTATTTTTCTCGATTTAGTAGAAAAAAACCAAAAATACTTTTCCTAAAGTATTTAAAAAACCAAAAAAATTAAAAAAAACAACAAAATCAACCGTTGTGTCACTTGTGAAATCGGCTCACCTTTAGATTATAAACTATCAGAGAGGTATAAGGAGGGTTGATCCTACAATCTTTGACCCGAATGGAGAAGGTTTTTAAAACGCTTCCCGCTTACCCGCTCCTCCGCTTCTTTGTGCATTTTCTAGAGAGCTACCGTACACTTGTTTGATTATCGGTTACAAAAATATATTTTTTCTTTTTATTTCTTTTATTTTATTTTTAGTGCATGCGCACTCGCTCTTCATCAAATTTAATTGTTGAATCTTCAACGACTCCGAAACGTCATAATCGTAGACCTTCCAAGCAAAGAGTTGAACCGTTTTCTCTTTAAGAGAGTCTCGTAGTTATGATGGTCGATCAACGTACTATGGCGGAATTACTCCAAACACCCACCGAGGGTTACGGAGATGCAATCGTTATTCTCGCTATTCTCGCGGAGAATTTTGAGCTTAAACACGGTCTTCTAAATCTTTTAACTTCAAAATAATTTTACGGATTTGAGAAAGAAGATCCTCATGCTCACATTCATTGGTTTAACAAGATTACTTCCACAATTAAGTATAGAGATGTGCCTAATTCATCAATTAATCTTATGCTTTTTCCATTTTCTATCGAGGAGGCAGCCCGGATTTGGCTCGAAAAAAAACCCCCTCGTTCTATTCTTACTTGGGAAGATCTTGTTTCCAAGTTTATTAACCAATTCTTTCCTCCTTCAAAACCCACAAATCTTCGGAATGAAATTACGAATTTTCAACAACGTTTTGATGAATCATTTTGTGAGGCATGTGACCGTTTCAAGGATCTCTTTCGTGCATGCCCACATCACGGTTTTACGGAGTTGCATCAACTTGATACCTTCTACAATGCTTTAACCTCAATCGATCAAGATTCTTTGAATGTCGCCGCTGGTGGTAATCTTTTGACTAAAACTCCTCGGGATGCTTTGACAATTATTGAAAACAAGTCAAAAGTTCGCAACTCACGGAATAAACCGATTGTTTCAAAAGTGAGTATGAATTCTCCTTCTTCTTCTACCCCTCATTCTCCCGAGATTTCCGCTCTTGTCGACGCCGTTAAGGCTATGCTTCATCAGAAATCTTCTCCTTCCGCTTCTGTGAAAGCAGTTGAGGAAATTTGTGTTACTTGTGGTGGTCCGCATCCTTACCACCAATGTCTTGCCACCGATGGCAACGTTTTTCTGGAATATCGAGATAATATTCAAGGATATGTTTCAGCAGCCGCAGTAAACTATAATCAGGGAAATACCGGATACCGTCCTCAAAGTTTAGCTAACCAAATTCGACCACCGGGTTTTGCTCAACCGAATGTGCAAAATAATCAAACCCGGTACAATCAAGGTTACAATCAAAACCGAGGAAATAATCAAGGAAATCCGAGTTATCAAGCTCCGATTCAGCAAACTCAAGTTGCTCCTTCGAATGAATTGTCAAATTACAAGAAGATAAATGATGCTAATATGAAAGCTATGCAAAATCAAATAAATAATGTGAAAAATGAATTGAGAAATGAAATGCAAACTTCAATACAAACTTCAATGTCAAATCAAACCAATGAGCTTAAGAATATGATGGCTAGTTTTTTCCAAATGAATACCGCTTCTTCTTCGGGTTCGGGATCACTTCCTAGCAACACCGTTGCTAACCCAAGAGGTGACTTGAAAGCAATCACCACCTAAAGTGGTATTTCTTATGATGGACCTCTAATTCCACCTCTTCCCAAGGTGGTGGAACGGAAACCCGAGGTGACAACGGATACGGTGCAACCGAGTACCAAAAACATCCAACCTCCGGTAGTCCAAATTCAAGCTCCGATTGATGAGCCCGTTGTTGCTCCTAAGCCTAAACCGTCTATACCTTATCCTTTGAGATCCAACAAACAAAAGCTCCGTGAAAAAGATGATAAGCTAGCTTCGAAATTTGTTGAAATCTTTAGGGAATTACATTTCGAGCTTAGTTTCGCGGATGCTCTTCTACATATGCCAAAATTTGCTTCAATGTTTAAAAGTCTCCTTAATAACAAAGAAAAGATGTTTGACTTAGCCAAAACACCGGTGAATGAGAATTGTTTGGCGGTTATCCTAAAAAAGTTGCCCGAAAAACTTGGAGACCCCGGCAAGTTTCTTATTCCATGTGATTTTTCGGAGTTAGTTGAATGCTTAGCCTTGGCCGATCTTGGTGCAAGCATCAACTTGATACCTCTTTCCATATGGAAGAAGCTCTCACTCCCCGAACTTACTCCTACTCAAATAATTCTTGAACTTGCAGACCGATCGACTACTAGTCCATCCGGTATTGCCGAAGATGTCTTTGTAAAAGTAGGAAAGTTCCATTTTCTGGCCGACTTCGTAGTCGTTGATTATGTTGTCGATCCTCAGGTTTCTTTAATTCTCAGGAGACCCTTTTTGAGAACGACACGAGCTTTGATTGATGTTTATGGTGAAGAGTTAACTCTCCGAGTTAATGATGAAGCCATAACCTTTAAAGTTGGTCAAACTTCGAGATACTCCTACAATGATGTTGTGTAGATTAATCGAATCGATGTCATCGACATAGCTTGCGAGGTATGCTTAAGAAGTGCTCGAATTTTCGGATAGTTCTACGAGTGGCAATCCCACTCCGTCGTTAGATCCTATCCTTTCTACTTCTTCCCCCTCTCTCACACCTTTTGAGGAAGGTGACTTCATTTTGGAAGAAATCGAAGCTTGTCTTACAAATGATTCAATTCCACCAGGAATTGATGATGACGACTTTGATCCGGAGGGAGACCTTCTTCTACTCGAGAAGTTATTAAACGATGATCCATCATCTCCTCTCCCTCCGAAAGAACTTCATGTTGAGGAACTTAAAATCGTAAAATCTTCTATTGATGATCCTCCGGAGCTTGAGCTCAAGGATTTACCTTCTCATCTTGAGTATGCATTTTTGGAGGGTACCGATAAACTACCCGTCATAATTGCTAAAGACTTAAAAGATGAGGAGAAGGCCCAACTTCTAAAGGTTTTAAAGTCACACAAGCGTGCCATCGCTTGGAAAATCTCCGATATAAAGGGCATTGACCCTCAATTTTGTACTCACAAAATATTAATGGAGGATGACTCTAAACTGGCAATTCAACATCAAAGACGAGTGAACCCAAAAATTCATGAGGTTATCAAAAAGGAAGTTATCAAACTCCTTGATGCTGGATTGATTTATCCTATCTCTGATAGCCCGTGGGTGAGCCCCGTTCATTGTGTGCCTAAGAAGGGCGGTATAACCGTAATTGAAAATGAAGATAATGAGTTGATACCTACTCGATTAGTTACGGGATGGCGTGTATGCATTGACTACCGAAAGTTAAATGATGCCACTCGTAAAGATCATTTCCCGTTACCATTTATGGACCAAATGCTTGAAAGACTCGCAGGAAACGAATACTATTGTTTTCTAGATGGTTTCTCAGGATATTTTCAAATTCCAATTGACCTGCAAGACCAAGAGAAGACCACTTTCACTTGCCCTTATAGGACGTTTGCCTACCGACGCATGCCTTTCGGCTTATGTAATGCTCTAGGCACGTTCCATAGGTGCATGATGGCCATTTTCCACGACATAATCGAGGAAACAATGGAGGTCTTTATGGACGATTTCTCAGTCTTCTGGGATTCTTTCTCCTCATGCCTCTCCCATTTAGACAAAATGCTCAAACGGTGCGAAGACACTAATTTAGTTCTAAATTGGGAGAAATGCCATTTTATGCTAAAAGAAGGCATTATTCTAGGACATAAGATTTCAAAGTCCGGGATTAAGGTCGATAAAGCTAAAGTAAATGTTATAGCTAAACTCCCTCATTCGACTTTCGTCAAAGGTGTTCGAAGTTTTTTAGGTCACGTCAGGTTTTATCGTCAATTTATTCAAGATTTTTCTAAAATTGCCCGACCAATGACCTATCTTCTTGAAAAAGACACACAGTTCATCTTCTCAAATGAATGTGTAGAATTGTTTAATATACTTAAGAAGAAGTTAACCGAAGCTCCAATTTTAGTTGCCCCGATTGAGACTTGCCCTTTGAAATTATGTGTGATGCTAGTGACTTTGCAGTTGGGGCAGTCCCGGGGCAACGTAAGACCAAACATTTTCATCCTATACACTATTCAAGTAAGACCATGACGGATGCTCAAGCTCACTATACGACTACGGAAAAAGAGTTATTAGTCGTAGTGTATGCTTTCGAGAAATTCCAGCCTTACTTAGTCTTGTCAAAAATCATAGTGTATACGGACCACTCGGCTCTCAAATATCTTCTTGCCAAGCAAGATGCTAACCCGAGATTGCTTTGGTGGATTATCCTACTCTAAGAATTTGATGTCATTATTCGTAATAAAAAAGGAGCGAATAATCTCGTGGCCGACCACTTGTTAAGACTTGAAAATCCCCATCAAAGTGATTTTGAGAAAAAGGAAATTATGGAAACATTTCCTCTCGAGACACTTGGGATGGTTACCTTTCGTGGTGATTCAAGTACCCCGTGGTTTGCCGACATTGCAAACTACCATGCGGGGAATTTAATTGTGAAAGGGATGTCGTCCCAACAAAAGAAAAAATTCTTCAAAGATGTGAAGCATTATGTTTGGGACGACCCCTACTTGTTTAGAATTGGTGTGGATCAAGTGTTTAGACAATGTGTTTACGGCCAAAAATCCGTTGATATCCTCATGGCTTACCATAATAGACTTGCCGGGGGACATCATGGTGCCAACTACACCGCTAAAAAAGTCTTTGATTTTGGTTTTTATTGGCTTACTATTTACCGAGATGCCCATGACTTGGTCACACGTTGTGACGCTTGTCAACGTCAAGGAAAAATCTCAAAACGTGATGAAATGCCTCAAAATGCAATTTAAGTTTACGAGATCTTTGACGTATGGGGCATCAATTTCATGGGGCCATTCCCGTCTTCTCGAGGGAACAAGTACATTCTCGTGGCCGTAGACTACTTGTCTAAATGGGTTGAAGTAAAAGCGCTCCCCACTAATGATGCCTGAGTTGTCGTTAAATTCTTGAAATCTTTCTTTGCCCGATTTAGATCTCCTCGTGCTATTATCAGTGATCGCAGTACTTATTTTTGCAATGACAAATTTGCAAAAGTCATGCTTAAATATGGAGTTACTCACTGTCTTTTTACCGTGTATCATCCACAAACGAGTGGACAAGTTGAGGTTTCAAATCGTGGTTTAAAACGTATCTTAGAAAGGACCGTAGGTGAAAACCGTGCTTCATGGTCCGACAAGTTAGATGATGCACTATGGGAGTTTTTTGAAACCATAAACGAAGGTCCGTGAGTGTTCGATACTAATCTCTGTGGGTGGTCCAAAACCTGGTCCCTAAAACCCATCGTACGGCCATATGTGCCGAGAAGACAACGCTACATGGAATGATCTCGCCTTCAAAAATCATAATTCCTTTCTTGGGTGGAAACGTAAAGGCTGAGAAATCATGCCAATTTTTCTTAAAAAGTTGATCAAGGTTGAAATTTGAAAAAAGCACATACACCTAAGAAATAATAATTATTGCGGGAGCGAAAAGTTTCACAAGTTACAATTATGAGTAGTGTTAGCATCTTAACTTATATTTAACGGTGATTTCGTTTTTAAACTTGGTTTAGGGCGGGTGAAAAATCGAGGACGATGAATTTATCTTTTTGGGCATTTTAGGATTGAGGTGCTTCTTATTCCGTGACCCTAAAAGATATGAAAATAATGAAAGTCCAAACATTCTAGTTAGTTGCTTAAAAGGAAAAGTATAAAAAATGAGAAAAAGGAAAAATACAAAAATATGTGTGGTAATAAGTGTAAATATTTAAAAATGATCAAAACAGGGCTTTTCAAAACTAATGATTATTTAATTCCCTTTTATGAACACTTAGCTACTTTTCGAGGTAATTAGTCAAGGGGGATTGAGATTCTTGATTTTCTAAAGTGTTTACTTATGGCATTGTGTGAGGATACGACAATAGTTTAGTATGGGAAATTTCAGAATATGCTTAAATACACATACCTTTTACCTAAAAATACGAGCCTAAAATGACCAAAATATATCAAAAATGCATTGTATTTGTGTGTTTTGTGATTTACGATTGTGCAGGTAACAGATATTCACTAAAGGACAAAAACAAAGCTAAAACGGACAAAGCCAAGCACGGGATTGGAAAGAGCGTGAAAAATCAAAGTCAAAAGACGTGTTTATCTTAAATGGACCAACTCGGACCCATTTAATGGGCAAAGTCAGCCCATTAAGCCTTTATCTATATACTTTATAAGATAAAAAAAGCCCTAAAGTCCAAAACCATAGTAACCGGCCCAAACCAAAAGCCCATTACACTTAACCATACACCCTTAACCCTTTTGCACCATTAGTCCTTGGGGTTTTTACACCATTAGTCCTTAGGGACTAACACAGCTAGTCCCTAACTTTTGCACCGTTAGTCCCTACACCCTTAACCCTGTTACCCTTATCCTAACCCCGTTAACCCAAATCATATCAAAACCTTTTCCCGCCATTTTCATTATTCACCCATCACTTTCCTCGACCCTTGCTATAACAAACAAACCCATCACTCTCACCTTCAACCCCACTTCACAAACCAACAAATCCACCTTGGCAATCCCATGGCAACTGATTGGGCAACAAAGATTAAGGGCTTAGATTATACTACTTGGAGCCAAAGCAAAATAGATGGCTAAGATGATGGTTTCGAGCTCACTCACACAAGAAACACACCTCTCATACCTCTCACAGAAGTAGCACAGATTGAAGACCTCACAACCATACCTCTCAAGTACAAGCACACACCCTCGCTCATAACCCTCTCGACCCAACCAGAAAAAAGTACAACACAAGATTGAAAGACCTTAAGATGCTAACTTGCACAAAACTAATTGTGATAAACATTCTCTCATATTCTCAACTCTAATCTTGTCTCATTGTAAAATACGACTCTAAATTATGATCACCTTGAAGCTGATTAATGGCATCAATAGTGACCGGATACTAGTAATAATAAACGGGGTAGCGTGATTATTTACTTACTGAGCTAAAGAGAGTCAGGAAAGGATAACGCTATAAATATCGAGGGAGGAGAAGCAGTAGCTGTTAGTGTACTTAAAACGTCATACGGTACAGGCTAGGTGTGGGATATCATTGTGGGATAGGCGGTCGAGACTGTGAGTCCCCTACAAGCTCTTACAACAGTCGGGTAAGCGTCACACATGTAGTCTCTTATTTACGTTATAGGAGTCTCAGATTTATAGAGTCTCCGTCTCCACTATATTTTCGATACATCGTATCACATCACAACTCTATAAATATTCTACATACGCAGTCTTACTATACGCGAGCCGACATAAGTCTACATAATCTAGTTAATTCTATCTTTCAGAGAAATTACACGATTTACACATGCACACACTCTGATAACTATCTGCACTCTCATCTTTATCTACTACAGCGACGCCCTCTGCTTGGCGAACACATAAAGGTATCTATACATACGCAGAGAGCAATACATATGACTACGTAAACTCAGCCGATCTATGCGACTACAACCAATTTACACTAACATCAGACTGACATCAGGTCCTCCTTCTTAAGCCACAGTCCCGACAACTCTGCAACTGCAAAAAAATGAGTAAAATGATTTACACATAAAAGGAATAGAAAGCCTCTTAGCGGCTTATAAATGTAAAAAGGTTACGGTTACGCGAATATAAAACTACACCATTATGGAACGCATCCTAAGAAAATACCTAAGACTTACCTAAAGCTCAAACCACACACCCCACTTGAAAAATGCACTATAACTCAAAATTTAATCAACAGTCTTTTTTACTTATCACATGGTCTATAGCTGCCAGACAATTTGGCAAGTAAACTCACAAAAAATCAGTCCATTGAGAGATATACAGTTCTGCGCTAGAGCAAAAATCCCCAATGATCTTGACAACATGATACATGTAACATCCATGGTTCCCAATTCAACTACAATGCACAACATAGGCGCGTCACTCTACTGACCAATTCATGCGCAACGACACTGGCACTCTACAACTTAACATCCTTTTCTCATCCTGTCTACACTCTCTTGCGTGAGCACCGCGAACCGGACACCCACAAAAGGACAGAGCAACACCCACAACACCACCAACTAAATGACACCCCACCACTCACCTACATCATCCCACTCTCTCTACGCGCTACTCTCACTAATGATTCGACACACAGCAACTCTAAAGAAAAATCGCGAGACTCCCACTACACGCGCAGTCTGGAGTCTTCCCACCCACACCATAACAAAATCCCTACACTGATCCGCGCTAAGGCGATAACCTAACACCCCTTAAAACTACCCTTTAGGGCATGGTTTTGAGGATTTGTTTATATAACTAGAAATGTAACTAGCATGTTTCCCTATAAATTACTCACTGAGCACACCATTTAACAGTCTTCCACCCCCCTTCTCTTACAACTCCACTCACGTCAAGCGAATAAACACATAACACACTTTTCCCCTAATACAATCGGTGAATACCATTTTAACGAACCCTACACTACCAAACGTTGCCCTAAGAACCCAAGGAAGTCTATTAAAGATCGATAATAAAGGACCTAAGAGGGAAAAGCCACAAGCTAAGGATTTTTGGGAAATAAACTTTGAGAGCATGTAATCAATACACGTTGTGTGGTATTTAAGTGTCTTGTCGACGTCCCAACTCCCACCAAGGAAAGCTAAGGACCCTTGTAAAGTCGAACTAACTCGTTCAATAATTCTTTACTACTCCTCTATGTATAAACTATTCAATATGTCGACTTATATATTTAGTGTTGGCTAGCGGGAGTATCGCAATAATAAATAACAAGCGTGATAATAACGCAAAATACCTTTGCGTAAAACGACGTGTAAAAGTTGCTTAAATAATAAAGGACCAAGCGACGTGACCATATCTGACGAGCAAGGTTGGGACAACCTTCCGACACACTTAAGAAACACCCCCTCCACGTAACACCCTCTTCGCGACTTATACAAACACACACATTTAAACTGACCACTTAGAAATAACACGTACGAGACCCTAATAGCACTTGCATGTAAGAGGCGACGTGCTTATGAGCTAAATACATGACCTTCTTGCCACTAGGGCCTCTAGTTAAGTGATCGACTTGGACTCGGTGTGAACTAAAAACTCTTATACGCGAACATGGACAAATAACTTCACGTAAACTATTGTGGTAAACACGACGAGATGGTGTGGGAACATGTATACAACATTATTAAACGTTTGCATGCTAGGGATCGCGCTTAGAAAATGTTAAACACATTCGCTTTGGTGCTAGACGATTAAACGGAACCATAACTCACTAATAAACCATTCGGACCCTTAGTGGGCTACGCGACCCATCTTCGTGAGCCCACAAGGCCCATAAGCCACGAATAAGCTAGGACGGCTTATTCATGAGCTTAAGCGACTTGTAAGGCTTATTATAAGCCTAGGTAAGCTAGTAGACCCTAAGGAATGAAACTCAAATCACTAGAACCCTTATCGGGCCTCTATCGAGCCCAACAAGGCCCAACGAGGGCTTATTTATAAGCCACGGCTTATTAATAAGCCACTCGGGCTTAATCATAATTTGAAATGCTCATTTTGCTTCGCATAGGGCTTCCATCCTATCTAGAGACCATCCGAACCCCTAATGGGCCTTCTAGCCCATTAACGGGCCCATAATAAGCAAATAAGCTCGCAATAAGCTGGGACAGCTTATTGGTGATCTTATTTGTACTCAAGGGGCTTATTGAACCTTAATAGGCTTAATGGACCCTAATGGACCCAACGAAACACTCTAAAACCCCTAACGGGCCCAAGACCGGCCCAACAGAAAGACTTATTAGCTTATCAGCTTATTTTGAATAAGCCGAAATACAAACAGTGTGTTTGAGCTTAATTTAAATGGAAAAGGAACTAGCAAAGCCCATAAAACCCTTAAGGGTGTTCGTCGAGTGAGCTATTGGGCTTTCGGGCCCAATAAGCTCAAAATAAGCTACAATAAGCTCCCCGAGCTTATTTTAAGCTTAACAGCCCCACATGAGCTTATTAAAGGCCTTGGGACTTATTAAAACTATAACGGGCCCCTAAAAAGCTAAACGGACCTTAACGGGCCCAATAAGGCCCGTTAAGCCAAAAATAAGCTCGATAATCTTATTTTAAGCCGAAACAACTTTTTATAAACTTAATTGAGCTTAACATGGAAAAATGAAACTTGTTGAAGTCTATTTGGAGCTAATATGAAATGTTCACAAGTCAAAGGGCTAAAACGGTAAAATTCGAAACCTAAGGGATTAGAATTGTCACTTTTCGTATTCTAATAACCTTAGGGACTGTTCTTGCAACATTCTAAGACTTAGGGAGCTAAGTGTAAATTATAAGGATCAAAAACTACTCTTTTGTAAACTTAAGGGACTATATATGTCATTTTCGAAACTAAAAGGTTTAAAATATAAAAGGGTGTATTTATAAACCTAGGGACTAAAGGGGGACAACTAGGAACTTAAGAGTATGTTAGTAAACAAAAGTGCGATAATTAAAACACTCGACAAGTCGGTCAAACATTAAGATATTCGGCATTGAACGGGTTTAATAACAAGTTAATAAATAGGTATATTTATTAATAATGATTTCACGTTTCTCGAGAACCATCGGAATTATAAATGCAATAATCTTGTGCACCACTACACAAGTGATAACGGTATATATAAACTTAAAATGGGATTTAGTTTATACAATGAGTCGTTAGCTTAAATGTGTAAACTAAGACTTGACCGTACTTACTTAGGTACTTAACGGTGTGATCCACTGCTTACTTGGATATTTGTTATCATTCAGAGAACTACCGGCTAAGGTGAGTTCATAGCCCCATGCTTTACAATTATTTAAATGATTTACATCCTTGGGGTGAGAACATGCTTTGTTTTACAAACTGGACGCAAGTGTACATTTTATACCATGATTACGTGTTTGCCTAAGTTACCATAACCCATTATGTCCATGATCATGAACTGTTAATTGCATAGATGTGATTGGGAATTACATTGTGTGGGCGCGAATGTTATGGATAGATCTATTAGGGATTGACAATCCCCGTTCGGGTGACTAGCTATCACTGGGAACGAACGCATACCATGTCGAATTTGGGATGTTGCAGGGTTAGCACATCATTCACGGACACCAGTTGGCAAATTATAATTGCATTCATATACGTCGAGCCTCGGTGTCATGAGCTTAGGAAACGTAATTACTTTTTATGATGTTTGCATTTGTTGCTAAATCATGCACTTGGAAATCTTGCGGTCCTACAATTGATTTACATAAACCTATGAATTCACCAACATTATGTTGACGTTTTAAGCATGTTTTTCAGGTCAATAAGGCACGAGGTGCGATGATACATTGGGAGTCAATAATTGAAGAGTCAACACTTAAGATTTGGGGTCTTATTACACTTTGGGGACAATTGTTATAAACCGGAATCTTTATCTATTTTGTTGAACCATTTGAAGCCATGAGCTTATGTAACAAACAAGTATTTTGTTAATCCAATGTATCTTTTTCAAACGACACGTTTAGTAGTCGTTCTCAGATCTTGTGCTATTGACCCAATAATGTAACGCCTTCGGATATTCAACATTCCGCTGCATACTCAGATTTGAGGGTGTTACAGATTGGTACCAGAGCCAAGGTTATAGAGAACCAGGTCAAAAGTTTTTGTCTGGACTATAACCATTTTCAAAACTGTTTTCACAAATGGGATTTGTGAGGGACATACATGCATTACTTGTTTACATATCTTTTCTTTCGCAACCAAACTTCTGAGTTCCTTCCTCTGTAGGATAGAACGATGTACCATTACTTGAAGAGAGTACCTGCACCTGACATAAGAGCTTGATCGCTTTCCCACATTGGTTAGGGATATCTGTCATTTGAACATTTGAGGTTCACTTTTCAATCCTTGTTGTGCTAGAGGCGAATGTCTTTCCTGTGAACCCATCTAAGACGAAACATCTTGAGGAATTCTACCGTTGTTTGCCAACCTAAGACCAAGATCTAGGACTTGTTTTTTCCTCATGCACAGGGGAAGTCCATTTTTGAATGAAAACCTATGTCCATTATGGGATCTGTCTTTTTGGTTTCGCTGCATACCATTATTTGCTCTACGGGTTTGTTTCTGTTTTGTTGCTATTGGATTGGCACCTTCGCAAGCGAGTTGACTTCTTTTAGGATTTTATTACACAATCTCATTATTGCATTAAAGACACATTTCTACATGTCGAGCAAACAAAAAGTTTGAGTCATAAAAATTTCTAGGGATCCTAAGTGTCATTTGTCTTTTCTAGCTTCCTCTAGTAGTGATTTAAACAATGCGTTTGAGCAATACCAGAGTTATCTATGGGTGCATCAGTATTGAGTTTTGCAGTGGCATATTCTCTTCCTTAGGCAAATGCTGTGTAGTATGACTGTTCTTGACCCAAGTCTGTTGTTCACATCAACTTTGGAGGCAAACCGTAGGTTTTTGAAATTCTATGTCTTCAGACATAAACGCAATTCGTTTTCTAACAACTGATTGGTTTTTGAGTGGTTGTAAAACCGTTTTCCCAAGATTGATGGTTTGGCGCAAACTTAAGTATTCACACTAATTTCCTGTTTATTTTCCTTAACTTCATTTTTTAATGCTTCAATTGCAAACCCAATTTTCTGAATCTGAGCTAGTACACTCCAGCATTTTTCATTAACTTTTTTGTTCAGTTGTGTGCCAAAAAAGAGTCATTTTGGTTTTTTTGGTCAGAACACAAGTACTTTGAAAGAACAAAAAGATCTTCGTAAGTCGTTTCAAAATGCTCTTTTTTCCTTATTGTAACTGCTCATCTCTCTGCCATTACTTTACCACACTATGTTCCAATTCGATGTATATTGTTTCAGTCACAACGAATGAGTCATTTTAAACTTTGTCCTCATTACTTTTTCTCTCTTTTTAAAAATTGACTCTGTTGCCCTGATTTTTAAAACTATGTTTTGCATTTGTAGTTCAAGATTCATACCAATGGTCTCGAGTTTGCAAAATCTTTTTGACACAGGGCAACATCTTATTGAGACAAAACATTTTCAGACTCGAGTGATTGATTCGAGATTCAGTTGTCTTGTCCATCTGTTAAATTAAGCAGCAAAGCCACGTGCGCATAACATTGTTTCAGCATTTCGGTAAACCTTTCCTTCGTATTGAATTCATGGTTGCTCTGTATCCCTGTTGTCCTGTAGCAAATACATTATCTTAGCAGTCATTTGTTACCTAGCCATTGCCTATCATCATATAATTGTCCTGAATATCTGCATCCTCAACATTGTGCATCAATCCCTGAATCTGCTGCTTCGTATCCTGGCTCTTTTGATTCTGTCCCCTTGCTTCAATGATAACTGAACTAGCATCCAATGCATTCCCTGCATTACTGTATAGCTTTTTCCCACTGTTGTCTGGATTTGTCTTTCCATATCACCCCGCTTTTCAATACTCCATTTTATGTTGTGCTCTTTCACCAATCGACTTCTTAACAGATTCCATAGTTGGATCAGTTGTTCACGGAATTCTGGAATATTCGAGTCGAGTGTATTGTAGAATTTGTTGCGTGTCATTCAACATATTCATCATCAAATAAAAACCGTGACTAGATGAACATCTACAAACTTGTCTCGAGTACTTTTAAAAGAAGACATGGATCCAATCTCATTGAAATTTACTTCGTTGTTCCAATTGCTTTTGTAGTTGATCCATGTACAGGAACATTATGCCCGTGAAAGTCTCTAGATCTTGACCAAAGAGTGTTTGCAAAATGCGCGTTTGAATACCTCTCGTTCGACTTCCTTCTTAAGCGTTGTTTGAAAGACACTTGAGGTGTGAATGAAAGTTGTTGAAAAGAACAATCAACTTTCTTTTGGATTTGTCTTGAATTATTTTTGCGATTTGTTTGTTTTTCCGAATTTGACACGAAGATAAGGTATCTTATCTTTTCCATTTTAAAAATTCGAGAATTATAAGTGTAAAAGATTTGTTGGAATCCTTTAGTGGAATATGATGTGATTGAAGTAGTGGTCTTTTAGTTTTTATAGGGGTTTTTTTAAATGCAATTCACGTTCACTGATTTAACTCTAATTAAAATCGATAAATGAATTACGGATTTTACAACTCAATAGAAAACCGTGAATGATTTGATTCGGAATCAGCGGCAAATGATTTAATTGTCTAAAAACAGATAATTTTCTGGCTAGGGTTAAAGCTGTTTTGTTTAAATAGGCCTCACCAAACTGAAACGGCCTAAAAATACAGTGGCCGTGAGCAAGAACAAAAACAAGTCTAACACAAATTCCAAAAACAGAAAAATTCAAAAAATCATAGTAAAGCGAAGTTTGGGCATCAAAAAAGTCCTTAACCAGCTGAAGGATGGCTACAGCGTAATCCGTCACGTTTTTTTCTTCGATTTGAGAGGTCACGGGCCTGAAACGGACTTACGGATCAAAAGTTATCGCTGTTTTACTGAAACCCTTTTCTTCACACAATATTTCTTGACAAAACGCAGTGCCTTTTGAAGTTCAAGTAATGTACAAATGATTTTCTTTCTCGAATCTGGGCATCATAACTTAGATTCAGTATATAAAATTCCCTTCAAATGTACCTGAAACGTAGTTAGAAAAACGCAATACCAAACTAAAAAAATCAAAACGCAACTTAAAAAGTCAAAACACAACTTAAAAAATCAAAACGCAACTTAAAAAGTCAAAACGCAACTTAAAAAGTCAAAACGCAACAACAAAAAAAACTCAAAACGCAACATGAAAAAAAACTCAAAACGCAACATGAAGAAAACTCAAAACGCAACATGAAGAAAACTCAAAACGCAACATGAAGAAAACTCAAAACGCAACATGAAGAAAAATCAAAACGCAACATGAGAAAGTCAAAACGCAACAAGAAAAAAATCAAAACGCAACATGAATTTTGCCAGAGAGTCAAAAACGCACCACGACGAAAACAAGACTAAATCCACCAAAAATCGCCCCAATAATCACCATTTTTGACTTCATCATTGATTTCCAATTGCACAATTAACTACCCAAGATGCCTAATCTTGCTTAAATAGCATAACAACACACTACTAAGCAACAAAACGAATTGTAGGAACCCGATTCACACTTCACTTCAACCGTCACAACACGAATCGAAACAAGAAAGAGAGAGAGGATCGAAAAGAGAGAGTGAGAGAGGAGAGAGAGATGAGAGAAAAAAGATAGAAAAAATAGATTTAGATATTTGTGATTTCTTAGAAGTTTTCTTATGAAAATATCTATATATATAACGAAATCGAACTAGAAATAAGAAAGAAAGATTGAGTTGTTTAGAGAGAGAAAGAGGAGAGAGAAATGAGAGAAAAAGATAATAGATATATTTAGATATTTTCAACAACTTAACAACTTGCTTTTTCTAAATAAGAAAAAGCTTATATACCCCGTCACGTTAAAGGCACAGCGCGGATTATTTAACTAGGACCACCCTCCCCGGGCTCGGATTTTGAATTTGGGATTAAACCCGAAACAAATACAAAATTAGATTTACTATCGAGCCGGATTACCCGATAATATTTATTACAACGTTAACTAATTAAAGACCGAATCTCCATCGAGAGTACCGAGCTTCCTTTGTTCGAGCTCAATAAATTGAGGCTAACAAAATTAACAAATGATATAAGAGTGAACGAGCCAAATAAAAAACACTGTATTAACCAATATTAATCCTACAAAAGTGGTTTGTTTATTAAGTGCAAATGATTTGTTCTCTCGAGGCGGCATAATTCAATTCTTAGACTTAGGCATTAGGCGTTACATCTTCCTAAGACCTATACTCATTTATTCTGTCATAATTACAAGCAATCCGCATAAAGCATCTTATTTGCTGATTATAATCTATCTTATGGATTAAAAGCAAATGGAAACTGTAAACCCTAGCTCATAGAGACTTTACCCACTTACCACTTTATTGGCAATGAACATACCCTATAGTCCATTGATCCAACTATCCAATAGAATCAGAACGTTACTTGTTGAATTATCTAGGTCATCTGCTAGTCAACACGATCAATAAATCATTAGAAATATCCAATTAACTAGTTAAGCCCGAAGCATATCCTAGACACAGACTTAGAAGGACAATATTTGTGTAACTATTCTATATGTATAAATTACTATATGGAGAGCTATCCCAAACTCTAGATCTACTTGGTCTGTATCACTAGATACGGTTGAATGATAGGTCGCATACAAAAGCGCGTAAACAAGTATAAATTGATAAACATAAACAAGCATTCAACGATAAATCAAGAAATCGAGATAAACAAATACCAAACATTTAGATCCTTCCTATAATGGCTAAAACCCGAAGGTATTAGCCTTCAAACTATAATAAATACAAGAACAAATTTAAATTTAGCCAAGGTAAAACTAATCGAAGTTACACGAATGATACAAAAAACCTGAACGCTAACTAAAGTATATGGAATTACACGTTGTCTCCTATGGAATTGATAATGTTTCTCAACCTCTTCTGCTCTTTTTCTCTTCTGAAAATCAACTTTTATGGTTTAAGTATCGGGAATATGATTTAGCACACTTAAAACTCGTTTTTGAGTTTTCTATTTATAAAGGTCAGAAGTCGGTTCATACGGCGTATCCAAGTATTGGATACGGCGTGATTGGGGGATTTCCTGGATAGGTACCCACGCTTGATAAAAAAAAAAAAAAAAATAAAAATCTTCTAGAATATTCACATACTATTTCTTGAATACGACACATTGAGTCTCTCTGGATATGGCGTATTGAGCATTATCCTCTGTGGTCTTTGGTGAGCGCATGCACGGATACGCCGTATCTTCCTTGATGGATACGACATATTGGTCTTTAGAATAGCAATCTTCAAAATATCTTTCATTAACTCCAAATGCGCGACCTTTTTGCTAACTTTCACCAATTACTTCATAATTTTAAAATGCAATTCTAAATATAAACGATTAAGTAACAATTCTTTGCAATAACTATACTAATGGGTTAATAACATGGGATAAATGGTGCTATAAAATAGATGTTATTTGATGTCATCAACTCTATGTCAACAATACGAGTAGGTAAAATGAAACAAAAGACCTATAATTTATTACCTAGGGGGCCCATTTATGAAGCAGTCCTTAAGAAAGAGATAACCAGGAAGGAGGACTTTGGAGGAAATTTTGAAATACCTTGTAATGTAGGAGTTTAAAAAACCCTAAAATGCCCGGTCAACCAAGGATCCGACGTAAAACGTCATCCCTCTCTCCATCTATAAGATACAACCGACGAAAGTGCATGTTGAGACGGGATTAGACTTTCCTAGCTAGCATATCTAACCCTTTAGGAATAGAGACATATTATTTGATGTGCTGGTATATTGTACCACCTTGACATCTGATTCTTGATATAAAAGATGACGAAAAAAGACTTAGATCTTAGGAAACACATTCTTGGCTATAGCTAAATCTGTGATCAAGTTTGATAAAGGAACCATAACTTTAGATCTGGAAAGAGTAAGATGAGTTTTCATAGGATACTTGAATCCCTCTATAGGATCGAGAAGGGGATTAAGAACGATATAGAGCCTATATCCCCTAATATGACCGTAAATAGGCTAGTTTTAGATTGGGAGGAAAGGATAAAACTTCACCAGGAAAAGGAAATGGAGTTTAACCAATGGAGGAGCAAAACTTTCATAAATAAGCATCCCGCACTCGTGAAGGTGGAAAAAGAAGTGAAAGATGAATGAGAAGTCACGTAAGGACGTGTGACTTCGAGTCTAGCTACAAGACTCATAAATAAATAAAAGCGCTTTTTGGAAGGTGTAGGATATCAAACATACAATCTAAGATGACTAAATGAGAAGGAAATTCTAGAGAGAGAAAGAGTAGGTTGGAACACTTAGTAAGAGAAAAAAAACTTGTATTATGAAAATGAACCAACCCTTTTCTCATGGCATGGAAAGGGGTATTTATACCCTTACATGACATGGTCAACATAAGGGTATTCTAATGTTGACCCGGTTAGCTTAGCTAGTTTCCAAATATTATACTACGAGCTACTTAACTATATATTGAAAGTGACCGAGATTTTTTCATATTCCTAACAATCTCCCCCTAAGGGAGGTCACTCAAATTTACAAAAACTTAAGCTTAGCCTACACCTCCAAGTCATCAGACAAAGCTCGACGGACCAAGCAAACAATGCACATTCACAAATGCATGATACGAAGATCTCAAAAGGACAAAATAGTCTTCTCTAATTCCCATAAGCTATAGACAATGAATGAGTCAACAATTTCATCAACTGCGCACAACACCCCAGCCCCCCAAAAAATAAACTCTTTTTCCCAACCTTGTCATCCTATACATGCCTACCTATGAGAGCATCAAACTAAAACTAACAGACCGACAAGCTCATAACCTTCCTTTGTCTTGACAGCTTCAAAAGACCTATAAAACATGAAAAACTTTAACTTAAAATACATTGCCATTTCAAGGAAGAGCCGGAAACAGAGTACCGAAGATCTATTGAAAAAAGTACTTGAGCATACAAGATGACAAACCAAATGTTTTGGCTTAAGAATGATTACCAAGGTCCCTGTAAATACATAAGTAATCACTCAAAAGTAATGTTGGCAAAATCACAAAGATAATGCGTATACTACTTAAAGATATATCTTATATTTCATATGTGTGAAGAAACAGTATATTTTGTATACGCCTGACCTAAAGAGATTTAAAGGAACATCTTCGTGGTTTAATGGCTACAAGACACGATATAGCAACAAGGAATTTAGAATCGAGGCCTAGGAGCAGACAGCTACCTTTTCAATATCAACAACTCGAGTGACAAAGTCGAATAGAACATGCGTTTATCTCCAAGAGAAAGGAAACAAGAGTCCTTTTAAGAGACCTTGATTGGCTAGGAAGGGTATTGCAATGCATCTCTAGGTCCATGTTGACTATCTACCATTACTAAAAAATAGCTTAGTGATTCTAATAGCATAAGTATTGACCGATTCTGCCTAAAGAAAGGAGGATTCATTCTTTTCAACCATTTTTCTTTACAATACATTTTTATTCATCAACCCCTACAAATGCTTTACCAAGACTTCATTGTAACACTCTTGTTGGGATATGTTCCATGCTAGCTCTGTTCTTAGTCCGCATTATTCCTTTTTCTCTCTTAACTAACTTTTGTACATACCAAAGATCCCATCTATTCTATCTAATGGAATGTCTCTAGGATCCGGTTCTGGCTGGATCATGGGAACAAATACCTAATCTTAACCACCTTATAACTCCAATTAATTACATGGTCGGTCTTTTGGTACTGTTTCCATAGTCTAAAACCATTGACAAACCCTCCCAAAATCAAGGTACTTGTGACACAAGTCAAAACATTTATACCTCGATTGTTTTTACTTTTCAGAAATGCTCCCCCTCAATACGTGCATCGATATTCAAAAATGTTTAGCACATGAAGGGTGAAGTTCGCACTTGAGTCCACAAGATCACATCTTTAGCCATATATTTTAATCACATTTTATCCCCTTATCAAAATGCTAAATCTCTTGATATTTTGGATTTTAATTGATTTAAATATGTTTGAAAACTGATCGGGGAGAGAAATGTTTCGATTATTAACAAGCCTTATTAGGAACATTTTAATGCTCCCCCTCAATTTAAGAGGGTATTATAGATAAAGTTGAGTACGTTAATTTGATAAATTTTGAATTTATTGAAAAATTCTAGAAAATTCATAAACCCCCTTTCAAAAAAAACAACCCCTTATATGTAAATTTGCCAATTTTATAAGTTCTAAAGCTACTATTTCACATTAATCACAAGAAAATTTTTAGATTGGATCTGACTACATTTGGTTCGTGTCATCAGTATCTGTAGTCCCATCTCGAGTTCACGAGCACATTAATAAAACACCAACTCAATCTTTCCAAATTCTTATGATCAGTCCTTTCTCGCATCCTGCATGTCATAAGTTTGACCATAAGCTCCGACCTCCTTTTGTCTATAGTTATCCACTTTCTCATAGACATCTCCTTGTTGTATCCCAGACGAAAATCGAGTATTCTGTGATGAAGCTCATCGCGAACAGTCTTGAGTGTCCCATATGAGAACTTGTACAAATCATCAGCCCGCGTCACTCTTTTCTGTTTGTTTAAGTCTTCATAGATTACCCCTGGTGGTTTGTATGATGGAGTGTAGAGTTCTTTGAATTCGATTTCAGGAAAGGTCTTCTGAGGTGCGGTGATATTAAGTTTCTTTTGGTAACTCTCTACACCAAGTTGAAGATCCTCGACTCGTCTTTTGATGATAAGAATTCTTGTGAACATATGAAGGGCCACAATAAGGTCAACAACGTCACTGCCGTCGAGTTAGAACAACTTGTGTTGAACAGAAAGAAGAAGCATGTCTTCGTTGTCGTTTAAGTATAGATCAGCAAGGTCACCTTCTTTAAACTTGTATACTTGACAATCAGCTCTTCGCACCACAATCTCTTTCAAGTAACCATAACCATGCATTTTCTTGACACTCACACTGACCACACTAAGTATCTTCTGAGTAGAGTAGACATTAGGCTTGGAAATTTTGTTAATCTGAGATCTATACCAAAGTTTATGCCTTTCACCTCAGTGCTTGATCCCCTTTTTAGCGTCTTTGTTATACCTAACTTTGTTAGCACTCCAGAGCGTAGGGACCATGTCTTTAATTCCTACAATCTCATACCGAGCTGCTTTGGTCTTTGTGATAGACGTAGTGTACTTCTTTTCAGGATCTGATGATTTCTGAAATTCTAAATCATTGTTGAAGAAGTATTCAGCAGCAACGTTTAGACGGCCTGGACAACCTTTCAAGGGAAGAGGCTTGGTCAAGTCAAGGGGGTAGCGATCTCCTTCTGGATTGTTCCAATCAAGTATGTCTGTCAATGCTTTGAAGCACTCTTCCATGTTATACTCAAGTTCAATGCTGCTTGTGCATGTGCCTTTCAACAACTCATAGACAGGTCCTACTAAGTGTGCTTGAGTAATATTGTATATCTTGAGTCAATTCATGACATACTTGGAGAAATCAATAGGAGTGGCCATTAGTTCATCGAATGAGAGCGGATCCTTTGCAGCAGACACCATTTGGTTGAACCAAGGTTGTTTAGGTTGATCAACTACAAATTGACGCTTGTTCCATTCCGGATCAGGAGTAGAGGCCTTGGAGGTTGTTTGAACCAATCTTGCTTTGGAGCTTTGCCCTTAGTCTGAGTTGAGTCATCAGGTGGTTGATCAACATCATTTTCCACATCATCAACAGTTTGTTCAATGTCATCAGAGGCCATCTCAAAAACTGGTTCTTCAACTGGTTCCTCTGCAGTCACAGATTTGCCAAATTTAGAAGTTTTGGCAGAGAATTTGATGAATGTGCATTTTATTTATACACTTTTTTGGGGTCGTTTAACCCCCTAAATCATGCATTTATGCCCAAAATAGGCACTTAATCGTTCCTTTTCAGGTATTTCTCATTTGAAGGACATTTGGAAGAATTACACGTGACTTTGGAGTCATTTGGAGAAGAAACGGACAAGACTACGGACCTACACCAACATTGATCAAGAATTTCTCTACAGTGTGGCTGGAGACGGCGTCACAAAGGCGTCACAAGATTCCACAACGGCGTTAGAGCATACGACCCAACCCATTATCTAGAATATTATCTTTCATGATGGCGTCACGATTAAAACGCGACACCGTCACAGGATTTTTCCTATATATACAAACCCGAATTTAGGGTTTTGTGTGTATAACTTTAGAATAAAAAGAGGGTACAAACTCTAGTTTGTTTAGCAGCTGTTAAGGACGATTTTAGGGCCTAAAACCCCTATTGTACTTCCTCCAACTCATGTTTTAATCAAGTAAGGTTTATTTAATAATTCAATATGTCTATGTGTTGTTTGATTCATCTATGTTCTTACTTTATTAGCATGCTAGGCTAAGCCTTCTATTGTGTTTATTTATGATTGAATGAAACCTAGAATATAAATCTTAATGGTGTTGCTTCATGGGATGGATGTGCATGTTAGGCTCTAGAAAACCAACTTTTGTCTGTATCGCTGTTGAT
>BQNB010025315.1:8336-59785 GCA_026074375.1 Tanacetum coccineum
AATAGTTATTAGTGATAAGTATCAATTAGTGTTTATGATATACAAGGACTGTACATCTACTAGAGGTTATCCTTATGTTTATAAAAGGATCTCTAGGAAGATATTAGAAGATATAGAACAAAGATAACAAAAACACACAAGTCATTAGTATTGTATTTAGGGATCTGCAAGTTAGGCAGATTCAAAAGGTTAATAAAAGAAATCGTTTGAGAAACTATTGTGTGTTCTTCTTAAGTACTGCCAACTAGATTCCGCATAGTTGACAGTATATCAGTGTCCGCATAGCTGAATTTTGTGATCAGTGAACACAGTACACTTTGTGCCATACAGATAGTGTCTCAAAATTTTAAGAGCGAACACAACTGCTCCTAATTCGTTCGTGTATGTTTTGTTCCTTTCATGAGGGCTTAAGTTGTCGGGATGCATATGTAATAACTTTTTCTCTTTGCATTAACACCGCTCCCAGACCTTGATGTGATGCATCACAGTAAATGACAAAGTCATTGTTTCCTTCTGGTAATGCTAAGATTAGAGCTTCACATAATTTTTGTTTTAGCAGTTGAAAAGCTGACTCTTGGTTTTCTCCCCAGATATACTTCTTGTTTTTCTAGGTTAATTATGTCAAAGACTTTGCAATCTTCAAAAAATCTTTGATAAATCTCTGATAGTAGCCGGCTAGTCCTAAGAATTAACGTATTTCTATAGGTGTAGTAGGAGATGCCCAATTCTTAACTGCTTCAATCTTGGCGGGGTCAACGAGAATTCTTGACTATCAATCACATGCCCGAGAAATTGCACGATACTGATCTAGAAATCACATTTAGAGAACTTGGCATATAATTTCTCCTTTTTGAGTAATTCTGAGATTATTCTCAGGTGATATGCGTGTTCTTCTTTGTTACGAGAGTAGATGAGAATATCATCGAAGAACACTATCACAAATTTACCCAAGTATGGTTTGCACACACGGTTCATGGGGTCCATTAACACAGCAGGCACGTTAGTTAAACCAAATAGCATCACTTGGAATCCGTAGTGTTCGTACCTCGTTCTGAAGGCAGTCTTGGGAATATCTTCATCCCTGACTCTCAGTTGGTGATAGCATGATCTTAAGTCAATCTTTGAGTAAACACTTGAAACTTGAAGCTGGTCGAATAAATCATCGATCCTGGGTAATGGGTAACGATTCTTTACGGTGAGTTTATTTAGCTCTCGGTAATCGATACACATTCTGAAAGATCCTTCTTTCTTTTTAACAAATAAGACAGGAGCTCCCCAGGGTGAAGTACTCGGTCAGATAAAACCTCGGTCTGCTAACTATTGTAGTTGGTCAGATAGTTCTTGCATTTCTAAAGGAGCTAATCTGTAAGGTGCTTGAGCTATAAGAGCGAACACAACTACTCCTAATTCGAGGTCGTATGTGGTATAATTCTCTTCATGAGGCTTAAGTTGTCAGGATGCATATGCAATAACTTTTCTCTTTGCATTAACACTGCTTCCAGACCTTGATGTTATGCATCACAGTAAACGACAAAGTCATCATTTCCTTTTGGTAATGCTAAGATTGAGGCTTCACATAATTTTTGTTTTAGCAGTTGAAAAGCTGACTCTTGGTTTTCTCCCCAGATATACTTCTTGTTTTTCTGGGTTAATTCTGTCAAAGACTTTGCAATCTTCAAAAAATCTTTGATAAATCTTCGATAGTAGCTTGCTAGTTCTAAGAATTGGCGTATTTCTGTAGGTGTAGTAGGAGATGCCCAATTCTTAACTGCTTCAATGTTGGCGGGGTCAACGTGAATTCCTTTACTATCAATCACATGCCCGAGAAATTGCACGATACTGTTCCGGAAATCACATTTGGAGAACTTGGCATATAATTTCTCCTTTTTGAGTAATTCAAAGATTATTCTCAGGTGATATGCATGTTCTTCTTTGTTACGATAGTAGATGAGAATATCATCGATGAACACTATCACAAATTTATCCAAGTATGGTTTGCACAAACGGTTCATGAGGTCCATGAACATAGCAAGCGCGTTAGTTAAACCAAATGGCATCACTTGGAATTCGTAGTGTATGTACCTCATTCTGAAGGCAGTCTTGGGAATATCTTCATCCCTGACTCTCAGTTGGTGATAGCCTAATCTTAAGTCAATCTTTGAGTAAACACTTGAACCTTAAAGCTGGTCGAATAAATCATCGATCCTAAGTAATGGGTAACGATTCTTTATGGTGAGTTTATTCAGCTCCCAGTAATCGATACACATTCTAAAAGATCCGTCTTTCTTTTTAACAAATAAGACAGGAGCTCCAAGGGCGAATGCATTTCTGAAGGAGCTAATCGGTAGGGTGCTCGAGCTAATGTTGCCGCTCCTAGAATTAAATCAATTTGGAATTCTAATTGGTGAACTGGAAGAAGGCCGGGTACATCTTCAGGAAAGACTTTCGGAAATTCTCTGACTATCGGTATATCTTCTAGTCGTCTTTCGTCTGACTTCTTCTTCATTACTTAGGCTATGAAAACTTGATATTCCCTGGATATATATCTTTCGATTTTAATACAGGATATGAGGCTTATATCGGTTTTACTTTTGGTTCACCATCGTATTATCAAAGTTTCACCGTCGATTGGGATGTGGAAGACTTTTTCGTCACAGATAATTTTGGCATGATACTTGGATAACCAATCCATACCAATGACGCTCGTCAAAACTATCCCGAAGTTTTGATCGGCATGAGGTCAATTCGGATAAGGTTGGTTAAACAATCAAAGTGCAACGCTTAGATAACGGGTATTAGTGCCCTACTAGGTTTCTCATTGGCCATGTTCAATGTCTATAGTGGTATCTTGTGTAATTGGTGGGTTATTTAGCTAGAAGCAAGTGATATGGATACAAAACTTTTATGCTCCGATTTCAAATTAATACTCTAAGCTAGATGTTGAGTTATAGAAGGAACGTTACCGTGACTATGTTCGGATCTTGGTGAGCATTTCTTGTCCTCAAATTTTGTATTGCTCTCCCATGGGCACTGTTGTTTGATTTTAGGGCATTGGTTTTTAATGTCCTTTAATCCCCACAAGCTGACAAGTTACTGAACACTGGCTGCAGTTGGCTTCTACTGGTTGGCCCCTTGTTTTGGCAGTTCTTGGCTCAGATGACCCACCTTATTGCAAGTTTAACATTTGACAGTGTAAGGTCCTGTGTGATGCAGGGTACATCTATTACATAGGGGAAAGCTTCCAGTATACCTACTGTTTTTGGTTGGGGCGGCAGCATAAGCCTTGATAGTTTCTTGCCTTCTATTATGTTGTTGTTGGTGATCATTGTTGCGGTTGTTATTGTTGTTGTGGTTATTTTGGTAGTTGTTGTTGGTGAAGGTTCTTCTATCATCAAACTTTTAGTTGTGATCATTGGTTCCTTGCACAGAATTGTGCTTTGTTACTTGATCCATTGACCTCTAAGTTATGGTAATGGCTTCTTCCAAAGTTTGAGGCTTTGAAGCGGTAACATTTCCTTCGATACTTTTGGGTAATCCCTCGATGAAGACTTCCATGAGTTTCTCAGAATTTGGCACCATAGTTGGGCATAAGACTGCCAATTCCTGGAATCTTCTAACGTAAGTCTTGAGATCATTCCCTTTTACAGTCAAATTATAAAATTCATCTTCCATTTTCTTGATCTCAGTTCGGGGGCAATACTTCTTTATTAAGAACTTTTTAAATTCAGACTAGGTGATCTTGTAGGCTTCCCCTATTCCAATAGGCTGGGCGAATGAATTCCACCAGGACAAAGCTTCTTCAGTTAGAGTACCAGTAGCAAATTTCACTTTGCAGTCCTCGGTACAGTTGCTACGGGAAAATATGGATTCAGTTTGTTCAAACCAGCGGATGAGGCCAACAGCGCCTTCTGTACCTTTGAAATTGAAAGGTTGGCAGCTCATAAACTCTTTGTAGCTAGATTTTCTTGCTATAGGAGCTTCTCATTGTCCGGTGGTATGTGCTTAATTACACATACCTTTGACCTAATAAAACGAGCTTAAATGACCAAAAACGAACATAAAATTGCCAAATACATGTTTGTTTTGCTTTTTATACTGTGCAGGTAACGGATATTCACTAAAGGAAAAAAGCAAAGCCAAAAAGAACAAAACCAAGCACGGGAATGGAAAGAGCGTGAAAAAGTCAAAGTCAAAGTCAAAAAGTCAACAAGTCAAAGACGAAGCCAAAAACCGAAGAAATCTTAAATGGACCAACCCGCACCCATTTAATGGGCCGGGCCAGCCCATTAAGCCTTATCAATAAACCTTATAAGTTAAAAAAGTCCAAAACCTATTAAATCCTAACCCGGCCCAAACAAGCCCAACAAAAGCGCAACCATAAACCCACATAATTTGTTTGCACCGTTAGTACCTGGGGGTTTTCACCGTTAGTCCTTAAGGGTTTACACAGTTAGTCCTCAAGGACTTACATTACTAGTCCATGACTTTTACAACAAAGGCCCTTACAATCCTTACACCCTAACACCATTAGTCCCTAACCCCAACCCCGTTACCAAAATTAAACTCAATACCCCCAAAACCCTTTTCCCGCCATTGTTACTGTTCATCTGTCACTCTCACCTTGACCCCTGCTCCAACAAACAAAACCCCATCACTATCTTCAACCCTACTTCAAAACTAACAAATCCACCTTGGCATTCCCCTAACTTCTCATTCGTTGATAAATTGAAGACCAATTCAAGGGCTGTGATCATACTACTTGGTGAACAAGCATAATGAAGGGCTTAGATGATGATTTTGACTCTCTCACATAAGAAGCATGGCTTCTTATCTCCTCATAGAACTAGCACAAAGAGAAGACCTCAAGACCTTCTTTATCTTATATAAATAGGACTCTTGTAAGCCCTATAGGGGATCTAGTTTTTTTTACACAGCTTATCTTAGTTTAAATTTAGCTTATTGTAGTTTTTATTCAAGTCTTGTAACTCTTTTAAAGCTTAATGAAAAATTGAGGTATTTTATGTTATAAAATTCTGAGTTTTTAAGTTAATGTTCATTGTGTTTCAAAGTACTTTATAAGATAGCAAAAGCTCTTATTTACTCTTTATATAAGTTGTTTGACTTAGACCATATAAACTTTTCCATAGTTTAAAGGGTTTAAGCCTTTTTATCAAAAATCACTCAAAAAAGGTAATGGATGATAAGCTAGTAAGGGATGGGCTTATGGGTTTACTAGCTTGTGAAAACAAGCTAGAGCTTGTTGATAAGCTCTTGTGAGCATGTTGATACCCTTGTTTGAGCAAAGGGTCTTGTAAGTTCACTTTTTGCATTTTAGCTTAAAAATCTGTTTGCTTATTTAAACTGCTTATTTTCTGCTTATCTTTGCTTATTTATGCTTATTATGTCTTAGTATTGCTTAACATGCTTAGCTTGTAGTTTAAAACTCATTTGTTCAAGTATTTCTCATAATATGTGTTTTATAGCTTTTAAACTACTTATTCTTGTTTGCTTATTTCAAGTGCTTATTTAAGATTGCTTATTGCTTGTTCTTGATTATTTTACTTAGTAATCATCTGGTCTTGCTAAATCTTAGCTTAAATCAGTTTATAATAGCTTAAAAATATAAATCTTAGTTTTAAAGAGGCGTTTGGCACAAGCAACACTAACCCATGTTAGTGTTGCTTGAGTCAAATTTAACCCATTGTCTCACTTTTGGTAACCCATTCTAAGTATTTGAATATGTTTTTAAGGATTGTTAAAGTTTAAAATTAAGTTTTGAGGTCTTGTCTACTTAACCTTTGAAACTGTGGAGTTCATGTTATTTCATGCTGCTTATTTTAGGGATCTGTCCTTTAGGTTGTGTTTAGCTATTTTTCATGTTTCATATGAGTTGTTAAATGCATTAGATATGGTTGTTTAAAGTTTACATTCGTGGTTTTAGAATTTGCCAAAAATCTATCATAGTTGTATTGTGTTCTTAGGTTTTGGTTTAAAAAGCAATTTTCAATAAGAAATTTAGGTGTTTAAAAAACTGTTTTAGGCCTTTAAATTGATAACTTAGACACTTTGTAGTATAAAGTTTAGAAGTTTAAGCTTATTTGGCATTTTATTGCTTATTTAGGTGTCTTAAATTAAGCCTGCACTTCAGTTTTTTTAGCCTTTTTCAAAATTCTCAAAGTAGCAAAACCATTGATTTCAGTCTGAACTGCCTATTTCAACTGCTTTTTCTTGCTATTTATGTTGTTCAATCTGCTTATTTTTGCTTAATTTAGAATCTCACAAGTATAAGTTTTAGATAATTTCACTTTTCAGCCACTAGCTTTTAGATTAAGCCCTTTAAAATCAGCTTAGAAAGTAGCTTAGTAATCTGTCATTATTTACCATTGTGCCACTCAGTTTGCTTATTTGCTTTTCTAAGCTTATTGTTTGTTAAATTGTTCTCATTTTGGTCTGCTCTTGCTTATTAGGTGTGAAAAACTCTGTTTGATGCGTATTTGTTTATATTGTAACTTATTTGAGCTTATTTGTTAAGTCTCAGTTTAGATATCCAAGCCTTTAAGTTTTTTTTTGTGTTCTGCTTATTTTAAACATCTTTTTCTGGCTTATTAGTTGCTTTTAGATAAACTTGCTTTTTTAAAATTGCTTATTCCCAGCTTATGTTTAAGTAGTGAAAAAAGTTTTAGCAAGTAAAAAAATAGGGTTGGTAATAGACCACGGAGGAATGAACTGAGACCTAATCCCATGTACAAACAAAAGCCTATCTCTTTACCAATGTGCTAGGTGGTTCAATTCGTTAGATATCCCAACTATTGTCTTTTTAACACAGTTTTATCTTTTAAGCCTTTCAAGCCCTTTTCTGGGCTTATTCCCGCTTATCTAATATGCTCGTAGTTCACATTTTATTTTTCTTGGAATAGTAGTGTTTTCTTAAGCAACTTCCTGTATTTTTCGGAATTTTCTAATTGTTTTGTATTTTTAATTCATTTTTTTAGTTAAAGTGTTTTAATTCATTAATAAAAAAGAATAAAAGTCAAAAAAAATATAATTCCTTTTTTCTAAATTTTCTTTTATCTTTTGGACTGTTTAAAAATGTATGCAGTTTGCATTTGTTAGGGTTAAATTTGATATTTTGGTTTTAAAAGCTAGGTTTAAGATTCCAATTTAGCGTTTTCGTGTTTTAAACCTTAATTGCTTTCGTTTTTTTGCCTGCCTTTTTTGTTTTTGCATGTTATTTATAGAATTCGAATCAAAATAATTCAATTGATTATTCAAAAAGCGAATCACGAACTCTATCATCCGATTTTCAAGTAAACGCTCTCGTCGAGATACGACTCGGGGATGGATTTTGAATATTACTTTGGATAAAGTAATCTTCTTATAAAAACCTTCGGAATACTTCTTCCTTATTCCTATAATTTGGTAATATTCTGGTAATTTAGTTATATCATTTATAGAATATATATATATATATTATACTATATATAGTTATATATTTATATATATATATATATATTTTTATATATATATATATATATATATATATATATATTTATATATATATATATACTAAGGGGCCAAAACCATATACTGCGTTGCATCAGGTTTAAGACTAGGTTATGTGCTGATGCAGAGGGGGAAAAGTGATTGCTTATGCCTCTAGACAGTTGAAGATCTACCAAAAGAACTATACCACTCATGACCTAGAATTAGGTGCAATTATAGTTTCCCTTAAGATCTGGAGATAATACTTGTATGGGATGAAGAGCGTCATATACACCGACCACATGAGTCTTTAGCACATCTTTAACCAGAAGGAACTGAATATGCGTCAACGTCGTTGGATAGAGCTATTCAGCGACTATGACTGCGAGATTCGTTACCATCCCAGTAAGGCGAATGTAGTAGTCGACGCACTAAGTAAAAAGGAGAGATTTAAGCCTAGGAGAGTTCAAGCTATGAACATGACCATTCAGTCGAGCATCAAGGATAAGATACTAGCGGCTCAGAATGAAGCATCTGAGGCTGTCAATGCACCAGCAGAAATGCTGCGAGGGCTAGACGATCAAATGGAGCGTAGGAGTAATGAAGCATTGTATTATCTAGATCAAATATGGGTTCCTTTGATGGGTGATGTGAGAACCCTAATAATGAATGAAGCTCATAAGTTGAAGTACTCAGTACACCTAGGAGCTGATAAGATGTACTATGACCTTAGGGACATGTATTGGTGGCCAAGAATAAAGAAAGATATAGCCCTATATGTTAGCAAGTGTTTGACTTGTTCTAAGATTAAAGCTGAACATCAGAGGCCATCTGGCTTACTCCAGCAACCTGAGATCCCAGAATGGAAATGGGAGAGAATAATCATGGACATTATCACCAAGTTGCCAAGAACTAGAAATGGGCATGATGCAATCTGGGTCATCGTGGACAGGTTGACTAAGTCTGCTCATTTCCTACCCATTTACGAGGACTTTAAGATGGATAGGTTAGCTAGAATGTATCTCAATGAAATCGTCACAAGACATGGTGTGCCAATTTTGATCATATCTGACTGTGATAGTCGCTTTACATCAAGGTTTTGGCAGTCAATGCAAGAAGTACTAGGAACCCAACTAGACATGAGTATGGCTTACCATCTACAGACTGATGGATAAAGCGAGCGTACCATTCAAACTTTGGAAGACATGCTCAGGGAATGCGTCATGGACTTCGGAGGAAGTTGGGACATTCATCTTCCATTGGTTAAATTCTCTTACAACAATAGTTACTATTCTAGTGTGAGATGTGCACCGTTTGATGTACTTTATGGGAGAAAGTGTTATTTACCAATCCTATGGGCAGAAATTAGAGAAGGAAAATTGATAGGGCCTATGATAGTGCAAGAGACCACTGAGAAGATATCACTAATCAAGGATAGGCTTAAGACTGCACGTGATCGTCAGAAAAGCTATGCAGATAAGAGAAGGAAACCTTTAGAATTCAGTGTAAGTGATTATGTCCTACTCAAAGTGTCACCTTGGAAAGGTGTTGTATGCTTTAGGAAGAAAGTCAAGTTAGCACCTAGGTTTGTTGGACCATTTGAGATCACCGAGAGGATCGATCCAGTAGCCTACAGGATAAGACTACCTCAAGAGCTAAATGGTGTTCATGACACGTTTCACGTGTCGAACCTCAATAAATGTTTAGCCGACCCACTACTACATGTGTCTTTAGAGGAAATCCAAGTTGATGCTAAGTTGAACTTTATGGAAGAGCTTGTAGAAATCTTAGATCATAAGTTCAAGAAGCTAAAGCAGAGTAGAATTGCCATCGTCAATGTTCGATGGAATTCAAAACGAGGACCTGAGTTTACTTGGGAACGTGAGGATCAGATGAAACTCAAATACACACATCTCTTTAGCTCTAGCACTAGTTAAATTTCAAGGTAAACTTTCTTTTAAAGGGGGTAGAATGTAAACCTTGCAGATTTTCTAGTCATGTAATGTTCTATTTAAGTCCTTTGAGTTTTAGAATTTTACCTATTTTCGTTAGCAATTACCATGTTGACGGTAGTCAATCTACATTTTCTTTGGCCAATAAATATTTTATTTCATATATTAAACCTTTCTAGAGGTTTGCAATCTTATTTGATCACTATCCGAGAGGTTATCCCGCAAACGGCTGAAAATGTCAAAAAATACGTTCCGGCACGTCTGTAAATGTTCAATACTTAATTTAAAGCAATATAAATGTGAAACATGTCATGTGAATATTCTAAGTTCATGTAAAAGTATTTTTACATCCAATAAAATTACTAGGAAACGTCGGATCACATTTTAAATCACGATTCGGGAGCACTAGTGAACCCAACAAGTGACAAAAGGCACCTAGGATACCCCAAAGATGCCACCACTGGTCGAACCATCTAGGGGACAACAAGGCAAAATTTTAGGGCTTATGTATCCAAGGAGTACATGATATCTAGATAATTTTTCCTCATTTCTCATTTCAAAACACACACAACAAAATTCTTTTTTCTTGATAACGCCTTAATTATACATGTTTTAGCGGCGTTATTTATATATTTTATCATTTCTCGTGAACTTTCGATACTTAATAGCCTGAATTCTGTGCAGGTTCACTTAAAGATATCCCGAGCTCAAAAAGACAAAGATCAAGTGTTTATAGTTATTGAAAAGCAAGATGGAAGAAAAGAAAGGACCATAGCTAAAAAAGTCCCAAAGTACGCCGCACATTTCCTTTGTGCGCCGCACTTCCTACCGATTCCAAGAATTAAAGATAATTAAATGAAGTCTGCATTAACTCACCAAGTACGCCGCATAATTTCCTTTGTGCGCCGCACATCCTAGCAGCATTAATGAAATTTCCACCTACTTAACCAAAGTACGCCGCACAATATTTCTTGTGCGCCGCACTTCGACCCAATTTTAGCCTATAAATAGAGACGAATTTCACACACTTTTTCATATCTCAAACTTCATCATATCTTCATCAAACCATTATCATTTCTCCCAATTCCCTCAATCACATTCCACTTCATAAACACTTGAAGTTGAAGATTGAAGATCAAACCACGAAGAACGAAGAAGAACATCATAATATTTAAAAGTAATAAAGGTTGTACTACGATTCTATACTTGTTACGAGTAGAGTTTGATCCATATTCTTACCCGGACATAGTATGTTTCTTGTTATTCTTCTTAATTTTATTATGAACTTCATAGCCATGAGAGGCTAAATCTCTCATGACTACTCGGTGAAAATAATATAATGAATAAGCGTTTGGTATAATTACGATCTTGTTAATCTTAAGCTTATGTTAAAATCCTATCGTGTCCAATCTTATCAACTTTGATTATATACTCACACCGGTATAGGTCGAAAGACCCGTTGTGAACTATATAGTTTTAAAGATTTGTCTTTGATCTTTATCGTTTGTGACGAGAAATCCACTTACGTTATTTGATAAACAAAATAGATTTGATATAATAGTAACTGGATTATTTGAGTGACACATTTGATCGAGTTAACTAAATATAAGTCTTAAGTTAAACAAGTTAATTTGTGAAAACGTTTTCTGACGAGAAAACCCTTTTATAAATTAAAGTCCTAAGTTTGAGATCGTAACTATCACCATTGCTTATGAGTTATATGAAATTATCCGAGTAGTCATCTTTCTCATTATTGAATTCAGTTCAGTTTATTTTAAATCTGTTAAAGTTTATTTTTCATCTGATTATTCGAACACTACGCAAATCCCTATGGACGACCTGGTCTTACCTAAAAAGATTATACTACATACGTGGGTTATACTTTTACCCGTGTGTTTCCATCTAATAGCCGTAATTCACTCTTATAAATTTAAAGCCTTTAAAACACATCAAACTTTTTGCGCCCGCGCCAGGGATTCAAAGTTGTTCTGTAAATCAAACTTTAAAATCATTTTTAACATTCCCTCCCTTCTCAAATCGCTGTATAGTTTTCTGGCAAACTGACCCAAATAAATTTTCCATTGATGCATACACGTGCTTCCAACTCTGAACTTGTTGAACCATTACCTGAACCAAAATAAACCTTGAATCGAAGACTTCATCGACGAAACAGGAGAGTTTCATTCAAAACGAACGACCCCAAAGAATAGTCTTTCCACCTTTTCTTAACATCAACCATTTTTGTCACTTTCTTGATATTCTTCCAAATTACGATCCAATAGATGGTGAACCAATATGGGCTGGCCGAACATGTTTGTTGCTCCGACTTCCGGTCCGCAATCAACCATTCCTGAAACTACAACAATTTGCCATTAAAGGTAACCACTTGACACTTATCAAAGGAAGCCAATTCGATGGTAGAATCAAAATCGATCCTCATAAACACATTCATGAATTCCTCAGAATATGTGATATGTTTAAATACAGAGACACCAAGAATGAAGCCGTCCGCCTGATGTTGTATCCCCTATCACTCATTGGAGAAGCAAAAACATGGCTGGATGAACTAAACGAAGGAACTATCAAAACATGAGATGAACTTCAAGCCGCTTTCATTAGCCGATTCTTTCCCCCAAATCTTTTCGATCGACTCCTCGAAGAAATTCGAGCCTTCTCCTAACATGAAAACGAATCTCTAACCGATGCTTGGCCCCGTATGAAAGAAATGCTCAGAAACTGCCATGGTCACAATATGTCCAAAGGCAACATCAAAAAATTATTTTACCACGGTCTTAACGAAACTACCCAAGAAGTTCTAAATGCTGTAGCCGGTGGTATTTTCCTCTATAAAACTCAAAATTAAGCTTATCAACTTCTGGAAGACAAAGTCTTACTCAAGCTCGACTGGGCTAAAGACCAAAAAACAAAACCATCCCTTAAGAAAATTGTTTCTTTCGCCGACGAAGGTAGCAGTAATTCTGACACTAACAAAATTATAGCCCGAATGGATGCCATGACCATGAAAATAGATGCTCAGTATAAAGTATAACACCCCGTGTTTTAGGTCATTGTACGACGATTGCGTGCCCGATGTCGTAAATATTATTTTACGAGTTTCCGTGAATGAGCGTCGACATTTAAAATTTTATTTGTCGCTAATAAATATTTTCGTATTTTATTATGAAAAATTTGGAGAAGAATTGATAATTTTTATTTTTGACGTTTCGCGAGTCAACGGTTGATCGTGCGTTCGTTAATCGTTTTGAGCATCGTAAAAATTTACGACATGTCTCGCTATTATTCTTATGATCATAAAATATCATTTTATGAACCGTGTCATCTTTGTTCCTCAACCTTGGTGATAGCTCGCGTTAAATTAATAAGATATTTACAAGAGATATTATGCAAGATATTTATAAGATATTTATTAGATATTTATCTAAAATATCTTTTAGATATTTTCCTTTAACTTAACCCTAGTTAACTTAACTAGAGTTTCTTAACCTTAGTTAAGCCCTATATAAAGGCTTAACTAGTAAGAAAAACATACAAAACACATTCCTAAGGTGTAAAACACAAAAATCTCTCCCATTTCTCTCTATACATGCCACGGCTCAAGAACACCCCTTTACACAATCCATACAAATTTTTCTACCACTTATACAAGCATACACACATCATTCCTAAGACCTTCTAAGGTGTTTACAAGCATTGGTTAACCATTTGCAAGTATTGGAGCAAAGATTGGAAGATTAGGGTTTCAAACCTAATCTAGGGTTTCCATTGGTGCAAGCTTGTGTTTTTGATCTAACCAAGGGTTTGGATTTGTTTGGTCATCATACTACATATCATCAAGGGTAACTAAGACTCTTTATGTATTCATACTTATGATTTTATGTGTTCATATGTTTTATTTAGCTAAATCACCATTTAGGGTTTCTTTAATGGGTTTTGATTAAAAGTGAGATTAGAACACTTGTTATCTTGAAATCTTGGACAAAACATGACCTAATGGACCTAATATATGTAAGACATAAGATATTAAGGGTTCTAATGGGTTTGTAACAAAGTGGTAAAGCTAAAAAGTCCTAAAAACAAGTTTTAAACACATTTTGAGAAAAATATCTTAAGGGGCTGTTTGTAATTCGAAATTTACATATATGTTTTATGATTTTATAAAATACTACATGTCACAAGGATCGAGGGGTCATAAAGAACTCGAAAAACCGATTAATAACGAAGAAGATACGCTATTTACAAGTTTACGATAGTTAATACTTTTATAAAACAATTTTTATAAAAAGTACTATTCACCACAGAAACTTATACTTTATAAACATCAATAATATGATAAAACTTTCAATTACAAGAACGTGCTCGAAAGAATCGCTAAAAACGGAGCTATAACGAATAAGATACGGCATTTACGGGTTTTGCGTTAATAAGTTATAATCTGTAATGAACAGTAAAAACACTATTCACATCAGAATCATGAAAACCTAAAAATGTGATTTTATGATCACTCGTCTTACTACGAAAGCGTGGGCGTAAGAAACGCGAGAAACGGACTAAAAACGACAAAGTTATGTCATTTTTGCTAAAGGCGTAATTATAAACGTTTTTACCTTATAAATATGATTTCGCTAAAACGATTAGATGGTGATATAGCTATATAGAGATATATGTGTTATTAGTTATCAAAGTGCTATATTACTAGGGAATTTCATAATGAGGCCTCTTCGGATGGCGTATTGACGAGTTGTTGGATTTACGATTTAAAGTATCCTAGCTCCTCGTACGTCATGTCATGACCTCTTGATTATGATAGCCCGAACGATAATATGATGATAACTATATAGGATTGTATATGGTAGTTGTTAGACAACGTACTTGAGTACTGATTCGACCTATATTGGATTAGGTTGCTTTCGACGATTATCGGACGCATTTTGCGTGATATACTTGATATTAGCTCACTCGAGGTGAGTTCATAACCCCACGTTTTACATGATTTGTTTTATAAGTTTTGGGGTGAGAACATGCTTGATTATAAATACATTTACTTGGTTGATTACAAATTGATTTATGCACTTCTTTACTTGTCATGCGATGAGATACAATACTTGGTTTACTTTTTGGACGTAAACACATACTTGACTTTTACTCGAATAATTACGGATTAGCTTAGGTTTCATGAACTGTAAATCACTTGGAGGGTGAGCGCGAATGTTATAAAATAGATCTAATGGGGATTGACAACCCCCGTGCGGGTGATTAGCTCTCACTAGTTCGATATCGAACTAACAAACGTTATACCATGTCGGATATGAATGGATTGGTGTCTACATGACCAAAAATTATATACTAATGAACATTTACCGTGCCTTGACTAAAGTGGCATACTTACAAGTCTACGTCGCAGTTTCCATGAACTTAGAGTAATCGTAATCATTTCTCTTACATACTTGAAACTAATTGGGATATTGTGCTCATTATAATATCTACTTGAAACATTTTTAGATATTGTGTTCATTATAATATCTACTTGAAACATTTTGGGATATCGTGTTCATTACAATATATACTTGAAACATTTTGGGATTTTATATAAGTAAACCTATATATGTAGGTTTATGCGTTGCAAGTCTTGTATGGGCGAAACTTGTAACACAATAAACCTATATATATAGTTTTGGGATTTACATTCATACTTACAAAAACCTATGAACTCACCAACTTTAATGTTGACACTTTTAAGCATATTTTTCTCAGGTGAAATAGATGTATGACATACTTGATGTGCATTGGAGTCCAAATTTACAAGATTTCTTTTCAAACGACTCAGTTAGAGGTCGTTCTCTCCTGACTTGTGCAATGGGATCATGAAGTAACACTCCCGAAAATACTTTCTGCTGCGACCCAATTTTGGGGGTGTTACAGCAGAGGAGTTAGAATTCTAAACAATTACTTGTTGTGATTCAATCACATACTGAGAATAAGGAATGATATTACTATCACTGGTTATTTCAGTCTCTGAATGATTCACAACATTCGACTGTTGAGAAGACGGCATCACCTGCACAGCTTGATGTGCCACATTATTATTCATATTATCATGATTGTGTACCTCAGCAAGAGCATCTGAACATGTTAAGACATACTTGATGTGCATTGGGTGTATAAATTGTACAAGGATTTCTTTTTCAAACGACTCAGTTAGAGGTCGTTTCGTCTCTTGACTTGTGCAATGGGATCATGAAGTGAACGTCTCCCGGAAATACATTTTCCTGTTCTACGACCTCCAATTTTTGGGGGTGTTACAGGTGTACAGTTTTCTTGTTTTTTATGTTATATTTTGTTTGAGTCGGGGATGCTCTAAGATAGATAAAGACGGTGGGTTGGAAGATGATCTACTGAAGTGCATTGTGTTGTAGAAGGCTGTGCCACATGTGTTCTCTGAAATGCTTGCGTATATGTTTTAGAGATGTATATATGTTATATGTTGTGCAGTATGTTATCGAAGCGTTTGCATATATGTTCTTGAAAGACTGTGGCACCCAGATTTTTTAAACTCTTTGCACATCTTTATTGTAATTGAATTGTATTTTCATGTGTGATTGTCGAGAAGTTCTGTGTTATGTATTAGATTTTTGTCCTTTGTTAAAAATTTAAGAGTTATACAATGTGAGATAGATTATAGGGGGAGGCTGAGGTGTGTATAGAAATTGTGTAAAGATTATTATATGATGTGAGAGACCGTAGTTACATAAGGCAATTACCATTAAAAAAAATATAGTTTTGATTGTTTAGTACAAATTAGCTACGCTATAGAAACATGGCCAATTTCTACCACTAGTATAGAAATAGTACAATTGTTAGGAAGTGAAGAAATAGTCTTGAGTACTGCCCAAATTGATTGAGTATGAAACAGTGTATATGTTGAAAGAAGTATTGTATAAATTTGAAATAAAAAAATATGAGAGAAACACGAGAGAATAAAGAATAAATCGTTATTCTCTCTTTATGCTATTATCTAAAAAGTTCGCGATAAGAAGACAGATATGAAAAATTAATAGTGTTTGTGACTATTTATACCTCTTTTGAATTAAGAATTATATTTAATATTATACTAATTTTTCTATTGGTCACTAAAGTGTGATTGCTGTAGGTTTGTAGCTCGCTAAGATAAAGATGGATAGTTCTGCATTGAATGCCCCCACCTAATCGTATGAACCCGAGTAGAACCGGAGTGTAAGTATCTCCTAATTAATAATATAATCTTATATAAAACAATAAAAAATATAAAAATTAAATTAAAAAGAAATACAAATTAATTTCAAAACGAATTTAATTAACAAACAATCAGAAATTTAAAGATATATATATTATATATATTTATATTATTTATTAATATATTATATTTATTATATCTTAGAGTATATATTATATATATATATATTGATATTTATATAGTCGAAAAATGGATCGGTGAGAATTAAAGTATAATGAGAAGAATAAGTACAGGATTTCTAAGCCATACATTTTAAATAGGAGATGAGAATTTTAACGGGTGATGCATCTCCATTTTGTAGGTGCATTTGAAAATGTATGGCTGTGGTTCTTCTTATCATTTTCTATTTTTAAGTTTTACATTCCTTATTTGATCCCAACTCTGCTCTTTCTTTCTCTCTATCTCTTCTCTCTCTCTCTAGATATATAATATATGATATATATATATTTTATATATATATATATATATATCATATTTATATATATAAAAAATAATATTATATATATACTTCTTACTGATATATATATATATATACTATATATCAGAAATCTTTATATATCAAACTTTTATATCGGCTTTGTAGTTTAATCCATTTCATAATGACACAAGTTATAGCAACTTTTGTTTTCTTTATCTATGTGTGAGACTTTTGTAATATATAAAAGCAATGTTTTAAAATCCGGGTTGACCCGGCCGGTTGAATCGTGAACCGGCTTGGAGACCGGGCCGGATGTGGTCGGGTTTTTGCTTGTTTGAGAACCGGATTGAACCGCCGGTTTTTCGTTGACCCGGTTTAATTAAATCGGCTGGGTCATGACTTTTTAAAAAAAAATCTAACAAGTTTTGTTTTCTTCCATAAACCTTTTTAGGTTAAATTGAAAATTTGAAGTGGTGTTAAATATATGAAACAAGTATACATATGTATAAAACCGGTTTAACCCGACGGTTCAACTGATTGAACCGATAACCAGGTGAACCGGCTACTAAATCGAGTCAATTAAAAAACCGGATTATATAACATTGTAAAAAAGCCCATCTATTACACGAGTTTAACTGGTATCCGTCATAAAAAAGGATTTGTGCTCGACAGGGCCGGTCAGCAGGGGCAGGCTGGCCTGTGCCCAGGGCCCAATATTTAAGAGGGGCACCAACTTTGATAGTTCGTATATATACATTACTTTGTTAAAGGGCTTTTGTTTCAGCTAAAGCTCAATATTTAGTAATTCAATCCCATTTTCGGAGCCTTTTTCTAGCCCAACTTCAAATATTAGATACTCCGTAGTAAAATTCACGTTTGGTCCACTTTTTAGCGTATATCCAACATTTAATTATATACAAATTAAGTGTTGTATTATAAACAGACTCTATCTTCTAATTTTATGAAGAAAAAAAAACAAAAAAAATATATTACAAATTTATATAGCACATGAGAAATATGATAATGAATATTTACGTGTGAAAAATGTGAAATGAAACAACCAACCACCCTCTCCAAGGCATGGAGAGGGTATATAACTTACATACATGGCCGGCCATGGGCCTTAACGGGCTTTCCATGGGCCTTGGGCCAGACTAGCTTACTAGACTAATCATATGTTAAACTACGGGCTAAGACTATTATAACTTGGAAGTGACCGATACTTTTCTTGTTTCCAACATTATTTAAAAGTCCAAGTTATATTAAAAGTCCAAGTTATTTAAAAGTCCAAGTTATATTAAAAGTCCAAGTTATTTAAAATTCCAAGTTATTTTAAAAGTCCAAGTTATTACCGAAACCCAATATGTCTCGTCAAATGGGCCGAAACCCATTTAAACCATAAGCCTAACTTATGCCGAAACCCAGTAAGCCATAAACCCATTATATAAGCCGAAACCCAATAAGCCATAAGCCCACAATATAATTCAAAACCCAATAAGCCATAAGCCCTTAATATAAGTCGAAAACAATAAGTCATAAGCTCGAAAATATAAGCCGAAATCAATAAGCCATAAGCTCGAAATATAAGCCGAAATCAAATAAGCTATACTAAAAAAATATGAGTCGAAACCCATCAAGCCATAAGCTCGAACCATATAAGCTATAAGCCAAAAATAAATAGGCCGAGCCCCTTTTCTCTTGTTGGGTCGAGCCTAACAAACATAACCCCAAAACCGAATAAGCCAAAAAGTAATAAAATAAGCCTCAAATGAGCTTATTTTTTAAGGCAACTTCTAAATACAGACCTCAAATAAAGCATTATACTCAAATATTTCTCCCCACAACCAAAAATTTACAGTCTTCTTCTTGTTTCTTATTTTCATTTTCGACGCACACAATCACACTTTTACCATTCGTTTTGTTTTCAAAACTCGATTTCACAACGATCAACTTGTACAGCTAGTGTTTAGACACTTTGAGAACCATAAAAGTACAACTTAAAATAAAATTTAGAAAAACTTACAATTTTGATGTTCTTTGTTTGATTTTGACGCGAATAAATAACCCAAATCGTTCTTCTACAATCCGAAACTATCTAGCTCTAACCCACTATTGATTATTAACCCGTGTTCATGTTAATCTTGAAAAAAATGAAGTGTTTTCTTGTTGTTGCTTGTTCGTCTAAAGCTCAAAGAGAGAAAGAGAGTGAGAAATTTGTTTTTCTTGTTTTTGTAAGTGTGGAAATGATAGTTTGAGGCCAAGACAAATTTTTATGTACCACACATGGAACCACCAAGCTATAAAAATGCCTTGATGTTCCCTCCTTTTGTATCTAGCCGGCTAGGGATCCTATGATGCTCGGGGTGTCTCGTTTTTGTGTCGGGTTATCTAAAAACATAATTCTCGCTAAGTAAAAATGTTACCCGGGTTTAGTTAGTATTTTTATTGCGTTTAAAATCATTTTTCCAATAATCTAGAGTATTTACTTGACATCCTTTTCTAATTTAAATCTCCTAAAATTCATTTAAAACGTTATCGGTCGCGTCAGGATAAAAAAATGATTTTTTGTTTAAACTAAACCGAACCTTTCCCATCATTTTTAAAAGTGTTTCAACATTCAAAATTCAATTTGACACTTTTCATTTGCCCAAAATTTTTACTTTAACGACCGTTATAGTCTTTTACCGAATTTCACGAAAATGCCCGTTTTATGATAACTTTCAGTTCACACCTCAACGATTCACGTTTTATCCAACGTTTCACCAACTTATAAGATATTCCATTAAATAAGTTTATTCAATTCACCCAAAGCTTATAAAACTCATTTTTAAATTTATTGTCGTGCCGGTACGCGCTGCGTGACGATTTCTGCTAAATGCGGGATAACTTCCCGGAAAGCACCAAAAGACTTCATAACCATTCTAAAATGGAAAAACGAATCAAAAATGATTCTCTTACGATACATATGACTCTCCCAAAAACCCGGTTAAACCGTAACCATTTTACGCAAAATAGGCAACCGAAGTTAACTTCACAGCTTTCTCCAAGAAAACTGAAAGACTCCGATATAAAATCATAATATTTTATAATACTTAACCCAGGAAAAGTTACCGGTTATCACAGATATCTTTATTGCATGTTGCATGATCCCCGAGTTTTAGTAGTGTTGAGGGCTAGTGTAGATCCTGTTAGACCTTATAGTAAGCTTACCTGTTGAATTAAGGGTTAACAGGGTACTAGGGATAGGTTGACAGTTGTCTTTAGTGTAGGGATTGCTCATATCACTGCCTACAGTATGATAGACACTTATAAAATTTGAGAAACCCTTTCAAAGAGGGTTTATAGCCGATTATTGGTTATAGACAAGTCTTTAGGATAGTTGGGGTTAATCACTATAGCCTGGATACCCTGCCTTCATGTCTAACAGGGATTTGGGATCATAGGAAATAAAGGGCAGATTCTAATGCCAATTCGGGGTTCTCGATATTAGAACCACCATATAAAATAAGAATAAGACATTGCACTTGAGATCACAATAATTGAACATATTTTATTTAGCTAATTAAATTCATTCATCTCTTTAGTTGTTTGCCACTTCCATTGTCTAGTAAAACCAATTTAATTCGAGTTATTTACTTTCTTGCAAATTAATCAATCAATCCATCTTTCAAAACCGTGACAATTAAAACTCGGATTTTAGACCGCCCATTAGCTCTTGGGACGACCTCGGATTTACCGGACCTACACTACACACAATCGGGTTCTCTTCCCGTTAGTGCGTTGTAAACTATAGTGAATCGAGTTTTATAAATTTAAAACTTGAAAATTAATTTAAACGATTAATACTAAAAATAAATGGTGACTTTATTAACGTCGTACATTGTCCTAAAACACGGGGTGTTATACAAACCATGGTTAGTTTCTAACTAGACCAATTACCTTAGAGGAATACCAAAAATATCCTTGCCAGATAGTTCTTTTTTATCTCTTCGATATTGGACAAACAACTCCTAAATTTTTTTAACACTTCACAAATGCTTTTATCAAATGGCTATTTAAGTTGGTTGGCCTTGAGTGTAAGAGTGATTAAAAGGTCATAGCGTGAAGTACAATTGGGGGTTTAACAAGTGCGGGTATTTAAAACTCCAAAATTCCAAAGAAAACAATTCAGGAATCTGGCGTGCTGACGCGTGGGCAGCGTGCCAGTCTCAAATTGTTTTTACAATTTTGGGATTCTTGGCCTATAAATACCCACCATTGGCCTTTGTATTCCTCACCTCTTTCAAACATTCTTTCATCTCTTTTTTCTTCCCCTATCCTCTAAGTATAACATCAAAGTGTTCTAATCTTCTCATATTATCATTCTATTGAAGAGAACACATCTCCGCAAGAGAGTTACATAAGTACCTAATCCATACTTGTGTGTTAAATCAAGGGTCTTCTTTCTCATACCCTTTCTATTAGAATCGAGTCTCTAGGCTTGGTTAGGGATTGATTCTTAAATCAACTTTATATTCAATTTGGTTGTAAAGGAAGTATTGTATTCGAGAGATCAAGCCTAGATCATTGGGGATGTAGTTGGGGTTTTGGTTATACTTCCAATGGGAAGTTTGTAGAGATCATAGGTTAAGTCGAATCATGGGTTCTTAGGGGTGAATTCCGGGGGCGGAATACCGTAGGTAGTAACTCTTCTTTGTGATCTTCGATCTTTGTGCATATCGGTGGAGTTAAATTGTAAAACCATAAGGATTATACTAGAAATAGTATAGGTGTCGTGGATTCGCAACTGGGCGTACGGAAGGACTAAACCCCCTTCCCGAACTAGTATATATCGTGGTCTCTCTCTTTCTCTCCATCTACTTATTGTTTCTTTACTAAGTAGATCATCACACCACTAGGTTCCTTTGAGACTCGAAGTTTTATAAACTTTGAAGAAGTCGAGAAAACCGTATTCACCCTCTTCTACGGTTCTACAAGATCGACTAAATAAAATGCGAACATAACATTCCAGAGTATGTCTTTGTGAATATTCGATGAATTACTTCTAAATTATTCAATGATAATGAGAGAAAAAGTCTTTGTTGTTGTATGAGGCCATACTAAATATACACAGCAACAAATTTAGCATCATGCCAACATGTTATTATAAGTCATCTATTTTATAAATGGTTTTGGTTATAAATCAAACATATCCCATTTTAGTTTCTTTCTTTTTGTGCATTATATACTTAAATTACTCCGAAGTAGTGCAAATTCAAGATGAATCATCATATTCTATTGATTATCGAAAGAAGTTTTTTGAATTTATTATTCAATGAATAATCTAATAGTCATGCATATACATTGGCCAAAAACAAATTTTCAGGTAGTCATGCTCCAATTATACGTTGTCACTCAAGGACACTATTTTATTATGACATGCCTCAAGCATCGTAGACTCGTCGATTCCAAATAAAATCCTCGTTGAAAAATATGGAGCATGAAAACATGATGGTTGTTCGAGGTATAATAGACCTCATGCTAGTCTCATAAAGACACACTAGACATGAATGTTCCAAAGAACCTCAAATAACTAATGATATCTCAATCAATTCCATCGCGTCTAAAATCATATGGAATCGAAACAAAAAGAAGTCAATAAATTTGTTTACATATAATAGCGCTTGTTATTATGTATAATGAGGATCATAAATAAATTATTATCCGAAAGTGCGCTCAACGAAATGATTGACCAACATTAAAAGACGCAATCTCTTGCAAATACAAAAGAGTATTAAGACGTGAAGTTCATACACATCAATGTGTAAAATTATTAGATATACATCGGTTTTTGTGCGAAACCAAAATAAGAGCTTTAAAGTTATGTGCTTTAAGACATGAATTATGAAATAAATAAATTCACCAAAACATGAAGTTGACTAATAAGAGACGTATTGTCTCAAGGTAGATATAAATATCTTATTGATATTTTATGAGAAAAACAAAGTATTTAATTCTCCCTAAATAAGTTTTATTACAGCTCTCATATTCTATGAAAGATCTATAATGCCTCAAGCGTGTTTAGCAACTTCAAATTTTAGAAGAAATTAATAAAGTTCTCAAGAGCTTTATTTGATCAATTTAAATAAATGCTTATATGCATAAAAAATCATATAGACGCATATTATATTGCTTTTACCCATGTATCTAAGAAATTATTGGTCCTCAGATACCATAACTGCAACTAAGGTTTTGACGCCAATTTTGCAATTAATATGCATCCTGAGAGTGTATTTTATTTTAAAAATATTTGTATTAGCAATGTATATTTTTCAACCAATGTATTTAATATTTGGTTGAAAGCTAAACATATTTTGTCATCTTTGCAGGACATATTCTTAACGTCAATTATTCGGTGTACTTTATTACCACATCCTTGCTGACAAAAGTGTCTGAGAATCTGCTTCGGAAGATTGACATTCGACGCTTGAAAGATATATATTAAATTGAGGAGGAACATTATGCGCACTGCACTCGTTTTCCCTTTATCAAGTTTTTATCCTATTGAGTTTTTCTTAATAAAGTTTTTATATAACATATAATAAACGATAAATATCAAAAGAAGAGCGATGTAAATATTAACGGGCTTATGTACTCTTGTGGACTATTGTACCCACTTGTAATCTTTTAAGATGATCACTCAATAATAATTGGTTCATTTACCTTAATCTTTTTACTCTTATTTTTATAATTTAGAACAAAAACATTATAGATTGTTCATCTTATTCAACAACATAACCTACTAAACCTACGATTACTTCCTAAACTTGCACAAAAACAGAAAAAGTTAAAAACAAGCCGAAAACAAAAACAAGAAACCGCCCATACAGCAAATGGACGTTTCCATAAAGAATCTGTTAGCTAAATAAGCTTTTATTCGGTCGACCCATTTACAAGCATTGCGCCAACCCGGAAAAATGAAGAAGCCGAACATTTACTGTTCTTCCTCCCTCTTTTGTTACGTTTTTACATAATGATTTGATAGTTATAGTTATAACAACAATAGGTAAATACAAATACTTATGTATCGGATATGATATGAAGGGAGGACAAAAGGAAAAAAAAGAACAATACTTTTTTATGATATGTGCGGTTATTTAATTGAATGAAGGTGGGTTTTTTTTATTCAGAGGAGTCGACAAGTTTCTGGTTGCGACGGATGCTTGAACTGCTGCCTGGCTTGGTGGTGGGACCAGTAAGCGTGTGCAGCCAAGACCCTGTCTAAGAGTTCCTGAGGCACGGGTTCGCCTCTTCTTTGCTGTGGTGATATTCTTGCTGTGTGCACAAGTGTTTTCCACTTATCCTGCATAACAGACCAATCAAAACAAGCCACGTGTTATTAGAACAACATTAATAAATATGATCCTAACAACAAGAACTTTTTAAACAGGGGACGAGCAGAGTTAAATAAGTACACCTCAATTAATAAAAAATTGTTGCAACTTGTATGAAACTGATTACAACTATAATCACTTCACACAAACACTAAAATTATAATCAGATAATCAGTTTCATATCACAGATCCAAACACCCATGAAAGCCCACCACACATTCTAGTCGACGAAAAGAGTTATGAATATTTTGTCGTAAAAGAAAAACGCATTTTGCTCAAAGCTGTGAAAATTATAAAATTCCTTTCAGTGTTAATGATTTGCTTACATCATTACAATGATTTGCTTACATTCATTTTCTGCGAAGAGTATATTCTTTTAATTTGTTAACACTATATCTGACCACTAAGCAGATCACGTACCTTCAAATCAACATAAGTGCGGTGCTTTGCGTTATCAAAGGCTCTTAATTTGACATCACGCCACCTAAATGATCGAAGAACAATTTTAATCAAATTCAAAATTACATGAAACATAATCTTTAATTTAGAGAAGAAATAATCACGAAAACATACCTTCCAGTTCCAAGCTTTTCAACAGCTTGAACCAACGCTCCCACCTCAGAAACCGAGAACGGTCGACGAATCCTACGTTGTGCAACCTCAGATCGCTTGCATTTTCTCAAAGGAACCACAGACAGTGCCCTTGGAACCGTTACCAAAGCCCTGGAATCTGAACCACTTTTATTGCCCAGAGATAAGTGAGGTGGAGACGGTGCCGAGTCATGTTCACTTTCAACCGAACCACCAAGATTCGTCATTGGAGGATCTGGGAAGGCGTCAGAAACCTCTTGTCGAACCACCAACTTGTTACTTACATTTGGAGCCGGCGAATACCTAATATCGTAACAAAAACAATGCACAAGCCACAAGCTGTAAAGAACATTGTAAAACAATTTCATGCTACTTTTAAGCAAAAAAATTGAGTACCTTATTGAGGGCTTTGGCATAGGAGTTGGTGGAAATGATTGATCAATGTGCGGCTCGTTAGGTTCCAAGGTGAACCCTAATGAGTCCACCTTGTTATGTATGCCAGTTTGTAGCAAAGTTTTGTCATCATCTCGAATCTTTTTCCCTTGAATCGTTACACTCACGTGTAGCTCACCGCTAAGCATAGAAGTCAAGGCATCCATAACAGTCCTCTGTTGTAAAAAGATATAACGTTTGAAATGGTAATTCTTTGAAGATACAGAAAGAGAGTCTGTAGTGTTATTATGTTAAATATGAATCATACCTTAAGAGTACCAACAGTTGAGGTTTTTGGTAACTCAAAGAAAAGCTCGGGTACACGAAACGATCTGATCTTGAGCTGCACTGAGTAAAAGAAAAAACATCTTTCGTATAAGAACCTCTTTTTTAATGACGTTTCCTTTTTGCAATTGAGTTAAGACTAGATATGGATTAACAATTACCGTGGGAATCCCTTTGCTGAAAGGCTGGATTTTGCTTTGATATAAATCCTGATGTCTTTTTACCTGTTAAACAGATAGATGCTCATAATTACAAAATGAAGACAACAAGAGGCTTCTGAGGCGTGATTAAAAGACTATGAAATTAAGTTAATAGAATGGTAATCAGATGACAAATCTGTAACGAAAAGAACAAAACAAACCTCCTTCAGATTTGAGACTCAAATGAGAACCACTTTCAATCGCCTTTTGAGGTGTATTAGGTCTATCTTCGTCATCAATCACATCAGAATTTGAAAAGTCATCTAGTTGTTCATAAAGTCGTCTCTTTTTGAAAGGATAATCCTTCAACGACCTTTGTCGTTTAAAGCAAGGTTTACTATCATGTTGAATATCTGAAACAACACATTTACATAATTCCCAATTATTCAAAATCCTTGCTTTCAAACCGACCAAGAAATAAATTTCAAAACCACTCACCAGCATCACAATGCACTTCAGCGTTCAATTTAGGGGAAGGTTTCCAGTATTTGTATGCCAAAAACCGCTTAATTCTTCGATCTCCAATACGCGGCGGCGACTTGAAATTTTTATTAGGAGTCCGAGTGACTCCAAAAGAATTTTCATCATCATCATTATCTCTAACAACTAAATTTACATTATTATTATCTATTTTATGAACTACAGCCAGAGGCTTTGGTGCCTCATTTGTTATAGATTTACTATTTTTTTCGTCTACTTTACAACTAATCGGAACTTTGACTTTAACTTTGTCAACAGAAAGAACATTTGGCATCTCGTTGCATTCAGAAACGGTGATACCTGATGTATAAGAATCCTGAATAACAGGAGCCTGTGATATTATGTCAGACACAAAGAAGCTCCTATTGCTGCTTCCTTGATCACAGATATTATTAACATTTGAAGGGTCGTTTTCTACGGTTTCATGTTCTGTTTTAGTTTCGGGTTCTTCACCACTCGATTTATCACAACCCTCCTGTAATAACTCTCCGGCTACAGTGGCCAACAAATCGAATGCACAAATTGGCTTGTTATTTTTATTGTTGTTATTATCGTCGGTTTTCTTCCAAAATGGAACCCTCCTCTGGAAAATGCAGAATATCAACATTATGATAATAAGTGAAAATTGAAAAAACGGTAATCTGAAAGAGGCATTTACCGTGGCTGATCTGGCAGCCCGAGGCGTTGGAGGAACCTGATAGCCATTAAATCCGTACTCCAACCTCTTTTGTAACACCATATCTTAGTGATCATATCATAAAAACACTAACTTTGATCTACTTCATAATAAGAAACTTGAATCAAGATTTATAGAAGAAACCGAAAAAGGTACAAATTTATCAATTCAATCTCCATAAAGATCAAAAAGGGACCACTTTTTTTAACAGGTTAAAACAATTTAAATAATTTCTGTCATCAAACTGACAAACATAACACATAGATCATAACACAAAATGCTCATTAACAAAACCCTCACAAAACCCTTATAGAACTTTTTATAAAATTCATTGAGAAATTTATACAAACACAAAACTCTTACTAAACAAAAAATAAAATCAATTTACAAAACACACACACCATGATCTACACAAAATTCACACATAACACATCAGATGAAGCCCATAAAATACAAAATTCACATTAAAAAATTTAACAGAGCTAAACTTCAATTATCCTCACCATTAATTCATTTCTTAAAATACCCAATTCAAAGCCTTAAATTCACAAATTTTCCTTATAATCCACCAAATAAACCTCAAATTAACAAACTTTACATCAATTAAACACAAAACAAAGAAAACCCACAAAAACCCATATCTCCAAATTCCTTAATTTTGCATAAAAATAAAAATTTGACAACTTTCTCTCTCTAAAAACCACTTTCTCTCTCTAGAAATAATTGAATATCACAAAAACCCTCTTCTTGGCTTAAACCCCCTCACCACTTTATAATTATTATAATCATTGACCCTTGTTAGCAACACGTACACCTATAAGACCGGTTAAACAAGTTAAGATGGCCCACACAATGCTCCGACATCTTACATGATCATGACACGTGGCAGGAAGTTATATGATCTAATGGTTAATGAGATCGGTAAAAACGTTGGGTCAGTAAGTTATCAAGGGTAAATTGGTAAATTTGGTTTTAATGTAAGGACATTAGTTTTTATTTTTGGTTTCTAAATTTGGGTAGTGAGAAATGAAGGTATAATCTACTCTAACACAAGTTTGTTGCTAAAGATAGATACTTATTTGTTCAACTAATGTTGACCCGTTTTGCTTAAATTTATGACCATTTTATTCTATGGATGTCATGTTTTCAAAAGTGTTTTACAAAGTAAAAGTTATTTAATGTTCTTTTTAAGCTAAATGTGAGTTAATTACATAAAAAAAATTTAGAACGACAATTTGTTCACACCCTATATCACATATCTCACAAATGCATCCAGCGAGATTAGAACCCACAACCTTTAGGTTGGTGAGCAACACACATACCACTAAACCAAAGGCCTTGGGTAGTTAATTACATAAATAGTCTTTACATTTTTTTCGGATTAGAATCCTCTCAAGTTGAGTCAAACTTGATACATCATGTTCACCAATCACAAATTAGTTAAATGTATACAACTTTTTCTTTTATTGAAAATCAAGGGCCCACTTATTTATTTCCCCTCACAAAAAACATAACATGATCAATCATGTTTGACCACAACTTGAGAGAATCTTTTTCCATTTTTTTCAACCTGAATTTTCGACTCGACATTACGAGCCGACTAATCCCAAGACGATTACTCTTTTGGTTAACCCTAATGATTTGTTGGATTTTACAAGTTTGTAGCATTAACTTGAGATCTTTAACGTAACAATTTATAACATACACGAGCTCTAACTTGACATGTTGATGACCATGGTATCGGGTTGGACTTCTATGAGTTATAATTTGGATGGAGTGTTTGAAAATATTGAACGCAAAAATTGAGGCTCATAAGAGATAGAAGATGTTTTTAAATGATATCTAATCTCCTCAATATTCAAGGTCTTGGGCAACAATACGAAAAGGAGTGGGTTTAAGAGTTAAATGTTAAGCAATAGGGATCAATTTATTATGCGTTGCAAGAGAGACAAAATGGATAAGTTATTTCCTCATATGGACGTAAAGTCCCTAATGGGGAAATTCAAACTTTGATTTTGTTGCCATTGACTCATTATGGAATTCTGGTGGTATCTTAGTATTTTGGAGGCTACTATCTTCAAGAAAGACGGCGGTTACTATTTCTGATAAATTTATAGCTATTTACGGCACATGGATACCTCGTAAATATCAAGAATTCTTTTTGTGCGAGTTTTACGCTCCTCACATCCTGGGATCAAAAGGGCACTTAGGGATTTTTTTATCTAATCTTGGTAACGGATAGAACGGCGGAAGCTATTATAAATGGGTGACTTTAATGACTGTCGTAAACTATGTAGAAGACTATGTTCGGCTTACAATGTTCTAGTGGCACGGTGTTTTTGATCGGTTTAGTGTGACTACTAGTCTTGTGGATGTCAAGTTGGAAGGTACTCGTTTACTTATGGTCGCATCCCTCACCTCTAAAAGGCGTAAATTAGATCGCTTATCTGTTACGGAAGGTATTATCATCAGCTTTAACCGTCTATTTCAGCTTTGTGTCTTGACCGTCACTTGTCCGATCATCGTCCTATTCTTATGAGGGAAGTTGTCTGATTTGGTCGACTCCATTCGGTTCTATCAATCTTGGTTAAGTGATGGAGAGGTTTTGATTCGCTGGTGTAAGCATGCGGTTTTCCTTTTTTCGCATTCTGATTCAATGCTATGGTTAGGTTCAAGAAGAAATGCAAGACCTAAAGTCTATTATTCGTTTATATGGGTTTAAAGAAAAAAAGTTTCATCTTCCATAACGCAAAGACTTCCCAAACAGAAGATTTGATCTCTAATGTGATAAAACTTGGAAAGGGGAAACTTTCTGAATGACATCCTTCTCATCGGATGGATTCTAAACCGACGTATTTTACTGCAAGAAATTAAACTTTTGGAGGTTAGGTATCTGTTCAAAAAGCAAAATCCAATGGGCTATCGAAGTAGAATTAGAAAATCTAAATTCCTTTCATGGTATTATTAATAAGAAAAAGGTCTCATTGTCCGATTCTTGGTGTTTTCGTTGAGGTGACTTGTTGTAAACAGATCCGAGTATTGTGAGAGCATTTAAATAATCTCTTTGAAATTCGATTTCAGCACCTGTCATGATCGTTCTCAAACTTAATGCTCCTTTTCCATAATCGGTTATCTTCGAATCAAGGTAGATGAGCTGGATAGGGCAGTTATCAGGGACAAATTCGTAGGGCTGAATGGAACTGTGGCGAGAATAAGTCTCGCTGGCCCCCAGATGGTTATTCACGTTTGAATTTTTTAAAAGTATAGAGTCTTGTCGGAGCGGATTTTGCGATGGCGGTCGACTATTTTTTTAAGTCTGTTACGTTTCCAAGGGGGTGTAACTCGTCATTACATCGCCTTTAATTCCTAAAGTTTAATGTAGCTAATTCGTTAATGATTATCGGCCTAACAGTTTGATTGGATGCGTTTATAAGGTGATCACGAAAGTCTTAGCTTAAATCGTGTTGGCTACTGTATATCCGATTTAAAGTTTCCGAGACTCAATCGCCTTTGTTGCTATAGACCAAATAATAGGTACGGTCCTTTGTTAATCTTAAAATGAGATGTTAGAACTGGTGTAAGAGAAAAAAGAAGCAAGCTATTTTTTTAAAGTTGATTTTGCTAAGGCGTATGGATTCGGCTTCGTGGTGAATATCACTTGGAATATTCTTCATAGGCTGTTTGGGTTTGGGCCGAATGTGTAGGTGGATCCGTGTACTTTTACTTCCTCCATGGCTTTCCATATGGTTAATGGTAGCCGCAACGTCCCGAGTTCCCTTTTTGTTTGTGGTTTGAAACAAGTGATCCGTTTGGCCCCTTAACTTTCATTCTTATTATGAGTCGTTACATATCTCTTTCTCCCGTGTTGTTTTGATGATGGTGTTGTTTTAAAGGTTTCAAATTGGCCTGGCTCGGTTTAAATATTTCTCATCTATTTTATGCTACGATGCATGTTCATTGGAGAGTGGTCCGAACAGAACATACATAATTATTGTTAAAATATCTTAATTGCTCCATCATGCGTCGGTCTTAAGAACAACATTGCTAAAGCCACGTCTTGGGTGTCGGAGTTTCTCAGCAATGTTTTGTGCGGGCGCGAATAGGATCGTGTGTGCTGTTTTAACACCCTTTTCGTTTATCTTGGTGTGACGTTGGGGAGTGTATGTCTCGAAGTCGGCTTGGGTTTGTGCTTGGTGAACAAACTCCAAGCCGATTATCTAAATGGAAGGGTTTAAAACCCTTTCCCATAAGTAGCGGCATATTGAACCACTTCTTAAATCCAGTTCTTGGGTGCCTCTCCAATTATAATATGTCAAATCTTTAAGGTTCCAAAAGGCGTGTTGAAGACCATGGAATCTTATCCGTAGAAAGATCTTCAACGATGTTGATTCTTCGGATACAAAGATTTCATGGCAGCTTGGGAAAATACTTAGCGTCCAAACTGAAAACGGTGGTCTTAGGTGTCTCAAGTTATCTTCGCGTTGAATCGTGCTCTTTTGTGTGAAAGTTGGTGTGGCGCTAACCATTCTCTGGCAGATGGCACTTTAGTGGTGTATAAGTTATTCAAGCGATTATGGCACAAAGTTATCTTCATGTGACCGATCAACCAACCCTCGATTTTGGATGCTGCTATTTTACGTAAGTAAAATCTTTGAAGATTCTGGTTTTGCTTTTTACTTCGCATTGTAAGGAAGCGGATGGGGACGGGTCTTTACTATTTTTGGTATGATATATGGTTAAGCTGATGGATGCCCCTCTTGTGTTCAGATTTTCCCCGATTTTTGCTCCTCGAATGGATAAGGAGATTGTGGATGGCTAATAAAATGGAGCTTCTTCGTGTCCTCAGCTCTTTTTTTTCGCACGGACGTGCGTGATGGAGCAGAGCGGCAGCAGATGGATACCTTTCTTCAATTATGAACACGGTGTCCTTCGTCGTCTTCCAAAGATAGGTGACCTGTGATTTGACGGGAATGGAGAGTTCAAGGGTTAAAGTCATATAGAAACTTATTGATGAACTTGTTTCTTCCTTCGTCTGATGTTGCAACGTGATGGTTAAAAATACATTCCCATTAAAGTTATGTTTTTCTTGGCGTGCTCGTCGTATAGGTTACCTACTAATCAATCTTAGCCGTAGAGGAGATTTTGTGGATTCCCATCTGGCCTCTTTGTAATGCTGCTATGGAGGGATGTTCAGCATGTTTTCTTTCGATGTGAACTGGCTCGGGTTGTTCTTCGTTAAAATTTTGTCGTTGGTGGGATTTGGATTGGCAGTAGATTTGGTTCTTTACTCGGATTGGGATGCTTGGTTCTAATCCTTTCGACTTTCTCCCGTCTCAAGTCTATTATAGAAGGTGTTTTTTATGTTGGCTTGGTGGCGATTCGGAGGCTTCGAAATCAGTTGGCTTTGACCTTCGCCCTCCAATCGTTCGAACGATTTTTGATGACATTGTTTCTTGGTCCTTTTTATGGTGTTCTAGTAGATGTAATAGGGTTTTTTCTTGGGAGTATTGGTTAAAAAACCCCTATCTTATTTCTTTGTAATGTCTTTCTAGCTCCTTGCTAGTTTTTTTTAATAAAATTGCCGTTCAAAAAAAAAAATATAACATATATCATAACAAGTCCAACTATTGACTTGTGAAGTAAAACCGAACGATATTGTAATGAGCTTTAATTAGTGTTGTCGAAAAATGAAATAAAACCATAGAACGAATGATATCCATCGAACCATCGTGATAACTATAAAATGAGAACAGGGACAAACACTCAAACTTTTTCCCAATGCTCGGGAACACTACGATCCTAAAGGCTTCTTACTTTAGTATAAAATTGAGTGTAACGATGAGGGACGCACCACCGATGGTGAGAACCACCATTCATGACCCTCTTTACACCTTAATATTATAATATATAAGTATATAAGGATTATATCAAATAATAGTATAGTAAGTATTTTCCGTCGGGTTCTAGAAACAAACTTTTAACCAAAATTGTCTCAAAAACCTCCCGGGTCGTTTTCCCTCGACGAAGTGTGAATTGAAAATCGGTTAAGTCCGTGATCGCGCGTTTTGAATGGATTTAAAGATTTTTTGTTTGGGTTTCTAAATCCTACTTGACATATTAATAAAGTAAATGAAAGCATAAAAACGAGCAAAGCAATAAAAACAATTAAACATGTAAAGCATTAAACAAAAACAAGTATTTAAAACGAGACAAATAAGCAAGCATAATAAATTCAATTTTAAACATGCAAACTTCTAAAAATAAATCCTACATTAAAAGAAATTATAATTTTTTATTTATTTTTTATTTTTTATTTTTAAAAACTTTAATCTAAATAAATATGGTAAATTAATAATCTCTAATCATATTTTAAATCCGCACTAATTTCTAAACACTAAATGAGCAAATAAATCAACTAACTAAACATGGCAAACGTTATAACATCAAAAAAATAATTCTATACTAAGCATGACAAAAATCGAATAGGCAAACATATTATAAAACGATAAAATAAATCTACTCTAATTATTGAAAAAGGATTAGAAAGTGGAACCGAATTGGAGACCCGTAATTAAATGAAAACCACCCGATTTATTTAGTTAAAGCAAATAATCAAATTCGGTCTAGCTAAATAAACCCTTAATTTTCGCGCCTCATGAGTTGACCTGGACACAAAGCCAAATCAAAGCCAAAGATCAGGGGAGAAAAGTTCAAAGCAAAGTCAACTCAAACAAATAACGGTTCAAAAACTGGAAGCCGTAATTGAAGAATACTATTGGTTCAAATCTCAAACCCATCTTGATGGGCCGGGAAAGCCCCATAGTATAATTGATGAATAAGACTTGTGAAGACCAATCGGGCCTTTCAATCAATGACAATCAGCCATTTCGTTCGTTTGCATTTGACAAAGGGAATGTGAAGACTTTGAGACCCCGATCCGAAAGACCTTTGAACAAGCAATCATCAGCTCCATTGTACTCACAAAACAAATCCCCCCCACCAAACCTTATTGGGCCTTAAAAAGCCCAATAACACCATAATGGCCCCTGCTCTCCCCTATACTTTACCTATATTGGGCTCAGACACACCCAATTCGGGCCCAAATTAACAAGCCACCCAACCTCGCAATCATTTATTGAGGCCCTAAGCAAAACCCCAGTTGGGCCCCCATACAACAAACCCAAGCCCAATACTGGCCCACAAAAACAATTTTTATAAAACCAGGGACTTAAATTGTCAATTCTGAAAATTGTTTTATAAAAGAAAAGTGTTTTAAACATGAGAGGGACTGAATTTGTAATTTTACAAAACCTTTTATCTCTTTATAAAACACAAGGGCTGAATCTGCCAATTGCTCATTCTTTCTTTAATTCTTTGTTTACAAAACACAAGGGCCATTTCTGTTTATTTTGAAACTTGTTTATAACTAAGAAAAAAAAAGAAAACAAATCGAAATGGGAAACAAGAGCTAGAAGTTGAGGGGTTCTTCTTGGGCAAAATGGAAACCTTTTTTTAAACCTGTTCACACCCTTTCCCACTCTCAACCCGTTTTCACGCCAATCCCTTGAACCCTCCAACATCACGGAGATAAAACCCATGTTACACTCCAATCTTTTACCCAACCCTTCGTTTACCCAGTCTAAGCAAATCCCACCTCCCACTAACCTGTTAAACCTGCCAAGTTGGCAATCCCACTATTCCCGAGCTCCATCAATGGTGGGGATTGAGCTTAAAAGAAACACAAAAGAAATCAATGGCTAGGAATGGTTGCTGAGACTCCACACACACAAAGATAGAAGCTGTGAAGGCCTTGAGGCTTCTATAAATTCAAGAAAACACAATGCCGAATGCGACACACAAGTTTTTCTTAGCTTATTTTTATTTAAAACTTTAATCAACTTGTAATTTAAGTATCCAGTTCTTGTTTTTAATGTATTGTTACTGTTTTCAAGCTATTTAATACAAGTTTAAGGTTTATCTTAAAATTTCTAAATTTCCCAATTTTCACTCTTGAATTCGTGTTTACATTGTGAAGAAACCTGAGTTTTTCTTGTTGCTAAATAAATTTACTAGTCCTATTATCAGTTTTCTTTAATTAAATTCAAGCCAAATCAGTAAAAAAGGAATCTTTACTTACTTAAAGGGGTGTTTGGCAAAGACTCAAAAATGGGTCAAATGGGGTGTGGTATGGGTCATAAGCACTCAGCCATTTTAGGCTGAGTGTTTGGGTTTAATTAGGCCAAAATTTTTATAGTTTTCAGTAAAAAATTGAGCTCTTAGCTTTTTCTTTTTCTTTCAAAGTTTTCACAAAGAAAAAAATAAGCCTTAAGGCTTAAGCTGCTTAGACAGCTTAAGCAACTCACTTTTAAGCTCATATAGTCACAAAAGTCCCTTTTAAGACCCTTATTTCTGCTCCTTTGAAGTTGACCAAGTAGAAGTCAAAAGAGTGAAACCAATATTTTTTTGAAAACCTTGACTTTTGAGAGCAAAAATCAGCAGGTTTTATTGTGATTTAGAACCTCTTATTTTGGAAATAAGCTCTTTGACCACTACTCTCAATCTGTTTTGACTTGCTTTTGGGTAAAAGTCATTTTTGTGCTTATTTTATAAGCCCAAAAAGCCCTTTTCAGCCACTGAGTTTGCCCTCCCCTGGTGCAAAAGTGGATTTTCAGTTCTTGATTTCTTTGAAAATAGATTAGTAAGCACTAGATTATTTTGTAGTTTCATTAAGCCCCTAGGTAGACCTTTATCTCCCCAAAATATTGTAGCTTAATTCCCCCTCTAGGGTAGCTTATTTAGGCTGCAAAGTAGCTCTTTTTCTGTTTTTGTTTTAATTAAGTTAAGTTAGCTTATTCCTGCTTTAGCTTATTTTAGGGCTTATTGGTATTAAGTTTAGTTAAATTAGGTAGATTTAGGTTAGTTAAGTTAGTAAACCCACTTTCAGCTTATCCTAAGCTCTCAAGCCCAAAGAAAAAGCCAAATAAGCTTATAAGCTTATTAGGTTTCTGTCAGACCAAAAGCTCACTTTTCCAGCTTATTGTGACCCTTTCAGCTTATACCCCTTTTATGAAAAATGTTCTCCTAAGTCCCCTTTACAACTTTGCTTCTTTAGCTTTTTGCTAATAAGCACTTTGGACCCACTTTGTAATCGGGGTCCATCTCAGGGACCATTTGTGTAATTTCTGCTTTTATAGTTAGCACAGTTAATTCCTTAGGTTAGATACTTGTTACACTGTTAGTCCTTTAGGGTATTACACAGTTAGTCCTTGTCAGTTAAGGTAGTTAGTTTTATTTAATTTAATTAATTAATTTAGGTTTAGATTTAATTAGTTTAATTACTTTTAATTAAAACAGTAACTTTTGGGCATTTTTACATTTTTAGTTTTGTTAACTTTTTCTTTATTTAATCTGATTTTTTTTAGAATTTTTAGACTTTTATTTTTATTTTCTTTGTTTTAATTAGTATTTAATATTTAAAAAAAATCATAAAAAATACAAAAATTAACAAAAAAATATTTTTCTTTTTTAGAAAATTTTCTTTAATCAACTAGTTTGTAGGAAAATTATAAAAACTTATGTAGGGTAATTTTTGCTAAAATTTCAGTTCCGGGCCCGTTTACGAGCCCGCATTTTTCGTTTCTTACCGTTTTGTTCGTTTTTGAACTCCGTTTTTGAAAATTTTTACATTTTCTTTTAAGTTAGAATATTTTTAATTTATTTAAATTTTAAAATTAATTTAATGACTTTATTTTTATAATTTTTAGTTTTAGCTTGTAATTTAATTCCCGATAATTTGTAAATGCTGTCGTAATTTTAGGGGTTTTTTTTTTTTTTTATTGATTTAGTTAATTATTTTTTAGCTAATTGTTTCCCGTGATTTCTTAGATCTTCCCTATTGCATTATTTATGCCCCCCGTAGTTTAGGATTTATCCGTATAACTATTTTTGTTCCCCGTAGTATATTTAAGATTCCCATTTTCCACTGCTTGTTTCCCGTAGAATAATTTTAGTTTTCTTTAATTAATTTTAGTTTATCTAGTTAAAAATCAAAATCATTTGTTTCTCAATTCAAATCATCAATTCATTCGTATCGATTTACCATTCCAGCCTCGTTGGGGGCGGATTTACGTCCCGGTAAAGATCATTATACTCTTCTCGGTATCATTGACTCTTGCTTTTGACCATTCTTACTATATGTTTTGGATATTTTATTTTTATTATTATGTATTTGTAAAGGTATAGTATGAGCGGATCAGCACGTTAAATGTTGTCCAGATGCTCCTTTTTATTGGTCATAAAACGAGCCAAATGATTTCTTGTGATAATGGATAAATGTGCCAAAAATAAGATTGGAACGATAGAGAAATCTGTGCCAAATACTTTAGGTGATGGGTGTTGAGATCGTACAAATAAGCATTTGGCATGGAGATCGAGAAAAGTGTTCATAAATGCGCATTTTAAAACCGGTAAATTCACTGTACCGTGTCCAAATACCAACTCATGGAAGACACAAAGAGCAAGAACTGTCTCAAAGCCCATGACGCATTTCTATTTAGCACTGATCGATGCCGACACCTAATGTATTTGGCACTCTCATTTTTAGGACAGAGCCAAAAGCGTGCCAAATAGTATTTGGCATGGTTTTTTGAGTATTTAGCACAGTTTTCACCCCTCCCAAATACCCATTTTTCTTATAGTGCATTAATACTAGAAATAAAATTGGAATTATTGATGGTACTTGTGTTCATTCTGCTTATGCTAATAGTCCACCTCTGTCTAATCAATGAGAGGGGGTGTAATTCTATTGTTCTTTCTTGGTTACTAAACTCTTTATGTCTAAAGATTTTGTCTTTGGTTAATATTTTTTTTTTGATATGCTGATAGGTTTGGGCTGGGAACTCTTTAAGAGACATATGCTAAACATTGAATGGGTCTAAATTTTTGAATCTGTTGGCAAAGATTCATTGTTTGAAGCAAGTGAATTGACTGTGTCTGAATATTATCGCAAGCTTAACTTCTTATGGAGAGAATTTGATATTATGGCAAAATTGCCTAAGTGTACTTGTGCTGCTGTAGATGACGCATGTTTTAAAACATTAACAATTAATGAAACTAATGCATTTATATTGGGTCTTAATGATATGTTTTCAAACCTCATCGCAGAAGTAGTTTTCGCAATTCTAGACAGTACTCTTCCCAAATGTTAAGATACGTTTTGTTGTATTGGTTTTAAGAGAAGAGTTCATAGAGGCATTGCCCTCTTCTTCTTTTTTTTGGTTCTATGAGCAAACCTCCAGATATCTTGTTTGTGTATCTTAAAACCAATAATTGGTCTAATAATGGGAATAAAAATTTTGATAGCAAGAAAGTTAGAAATTCTGGTAATAATAGCAACAATAATGGTAATAACAGAGGTCCTAATCTAAATTTGCTTTGTAAAAATTATAGGAAGGTTGGACATAATAATGGCATGTGTTTTGATTTAATTGGATATCCTTCTGGGTATGAATAAAAGATCCTGTGTGCAAAAGCAGAGTGGGTTTTCAGAAGGTATTAATGCAAAATTCTGCATCTACTTCTAGTGAGAATGGTGCTACATTATCTTTCACTAATGAACAGATAATGAAATTGATGAATCTCATTAATGATGTGCCTTTTGGGAATATGCAGGCTAATATGGCAAGTATGCCTAGTTTTTTCAATAACAATGTTTTTTTCAATCTTAAACTTCAAAATTTTCTTTTAATTTGGTACACTAATTATATGGTTTTTTAAAAAATTTACTATAGGTGGATCACTGATTCTAGAGTCAAACTCAATACATAGTAATTTCTACAATTATATATGTTAGGATTATTGATATTTTTTGATCTAAATTTAAAAGATGGTCATCCTAATAGAAACTCTTGCAAAAAATCAATATGTTGAAAACTTAAAACTATTTGATAATGTAGTGTTGTTTGATGTTTGTGGTTGGTTGTTCCAGAGTATTGTGTGAATTTATTGTCTGTTAATAAACTAATTAGAGACAGTAGATTGTTAGTTGGGATTACTGAATCTAAGTGCTATATTCAGGATTTACATCACAACAAAATCATAAGGACTGGTAGTGAGAATGGTGGCCTTTATTTGTTTGACACTCCCTCTTCCTTCTCTTCTAATTGTCAAACTTTAGGTAATATGGACTGTATTTGTTATGTATCTAGTCTTTGTGGAATCAGCTGACTTGTCATCTTTGATTAAGCTGTTTGATGTGTTACGCAGTCCGAACTTAACTTCAACAAAAGACTTCTTGTTTTCCTTTGTGACATTTGTCTTAAGGCTAAAAAATAGGAAGCCTGTTCCATTAAGTGTCCTCATTATCCGCTTCATTAGTGAATTAATTCATCTTAATCTTTGCGGTCCTTATAAAGTGATTAGCAAAGATGATTTCAGATATTTTATAGGGGGGGGCTATTGTTGATGACTATACCACGGGCTATTTCGGGGTTTATCTTGTTAAACTAAGGTTGAAGTGTTTATGGTCTATTTTGTCAATTTTTTATTAATACTCATCCACTATTAGTTTAAGTATAATATCTAAAAATGTTAGATTTTGATAATAGAAATGAATTTGTTGAATAATAATAATGAGTGACTGTTTATCAGTCTTGGTACTATTCATCAACCTTCTTATGCTTATACCTCAATGAGACATTTTGGTTGGTTGTTGAAAGAAAGGCACACTGCGTTCTTAATTAATGTTGCTAGAAAGTTTGTTATTTCAAAGTTGTATTCTTTTATGATATGTGAACTGAGTGTATTCTAACTGCTGTATATCTTAATAACAGGTTGCCTTCTTCTGTTCTTAATGGAAAATCTTCTTTTGAGTTTGTGTATGGTCTTAAACCAAAACTCTCTCATTTGAGAAGTTTTGGATGTCTGTGTTGCTCATCTGTTCTAGATAATTCTGATAAGTTTTCTTCTAGATCTGAAAAATGTGTTCTTATTGGTTTTTCTGCTACAAAAATGGCTTATAAGGTTTATAGTCTTGAGCCAAAACTTGTTTTTTACTCAAGAGATGTAAAATTTTATGAGACTGTTTTCCCTTTTAAAATGAATTATTCTCTTCAACAGGATGAAGGGACTTCTGATAATAATTTAACACTTAAACTTTTTTGATGAAAAAAACTTATGATAATCAACTTTTCTTTAAGTCTAATGATGATGGAATGAGGTGATTATGCACCCAATGAATGAGGATAATGTTTATACTTGCACAGAAGTCCTCCAAACTTCTTTGTGTCACGTGGGATAACATTGAAACTTTACTATGGGTGCATAACATTCCTTCTTAAGGGTATCAATGTTCCTTCTCTTCGCTTCTTGTTTATTAACCTCAGTGATTTTGACTTGGAGAATGGAAGTCAAGTGCGGCCTGCTATAATAGATCTAGTAGATTAGAAAGATGCCAAAATTCAATGATTATGTTGTTAGAAGTAATGTGAAGTATGGTCTTGAAAAATATGTTTCTTATGCTAATCTTACTACTTCTAATTACCGTCTTTCTACTACTCTTAATAAATATTCTGAACCTAACACCTACTATGAGGCTATAAAGAATACCAAATGTATTGGAGCAATGAATAATGAAATAGAAGCTTTAAATAGAAATAACACTTGGACTAAATGTGTTCTTCTTAAAGGGAAGGATATAACTTGCTTAGAAGTAATGGTTGTTTAAAATTCAATTATAAGTACACATGATTAGATTAAATGAGTGTTATTAAGGTCTAGGTCTTGGGTTGTCAAGGGCTTCAGCCAGAAGGATAGGGATTTGATTACTTAGAAAACTTTAGTCCTGTATGTAAAGATGTCTACTATTAGATGAGCTTAATGTGGCTATGTTGCAATGACTATGTTTTATTTCAGTCTTGACATTAATAATGCCTTCTTATATGGTGACTTAATTAAGGATGTCTATATGTCCTTACCTACTGGTTTTGATAATCAAAAATGGACAGTTTACAAGTTAAATCAAATACTTTGTTATGGCTCTTGATGCAAAGCCCTAGACCAATAAGAAATGCAAACATTAACTGTGGCTCTTATTGAAAATGGTTATGTACAGTCTTCCTAAGTTTATATTATTTCATAGTTTCACTAAAATACAATTGGTGAAGTGTTTGTTGCTATGTTTGTGTATGTTGATGAATAACCATGATTTTTTCTTGGAGGCTTTGGACAACAAGCAGATTGGGGAGGACTTCATCATGTCTTCAACCGAGATAGTGTATAAATTAGGACTACAAGAGCCTTTGATTAATTCAACACCATCAGTATCGCGAACATAACATGAGTGCTTCCTGAATGCTACTTCAAGATCAGAGTCATAAAATTGTATGACATAAAATAGATTATGTCCCAGTCCATCTACATAGTATACCCTGGAGATCACACTGTCACCAGTCACGTATTCTCCATAACCCATGATAGCACGTAATCTCCATTCCCGAATCTAACTGTCCCGATGAACTTTTTCACTAAATTCCTGAGCCGTGAGCGATCCCTCGTCATATGTTTTGAGCAGCCTGAGTCCAAATACCAAAGGGCGATCTGTACGACCTGCATTTGAAAACATATGAAGATGGAGAGTTTAGAAAGATAGATCCCTAATTTTGGTTGGGTTCTTGTTGGTTAGCATGAGCAATGGCCTGATTCTCATGTGAAATGGGAAGGAGAACGAGAACTGCCTGGTACTATTGGTTACTACGTTGGTATCTAGTTAGTGGTTTCTGAGTTGTGTGACGTAGTTTCTTAGTTATCACAGATTTACTAGTACTAACGTGTTTAGTTTGCATAGCAGGCACGACTTTAGGTTTAGTTAGCCTAGCTAAAGGGCACTGTTCTCCTAAAGTGTGTTGGGAATTATTGATTTGGTGAGACAAAATAAATAAAAGAATGAAACAAGAAGAACGTAAACGCAAAGTTAGAATTCTTCAAAAGATGGAAGATTTTGAAGATTCTAAAAGATCTCCTTAAGAAGATAAAAGATATAGAAGATAAAGATAAAAGTTAGGAAGATATTATTTGTTTCCTAATTATATTTTTTCTTATCCTGTGTAAACCTAGATGATCTCTACTATATAAAGAGACATTAGGTCGTGTAGTTTAGCATCCAGAAAAACATGTGTGTGTGTACACTGGATCAATGTAGACGTCTAGTTTATGTGATGTAGCCTCAAGGTAATCAAGGTTTTCCTTGATCCTTGTTATTGTTAGAGTGTATTATTCTGATCAAATAATATTAAGGCTTGGTTGAAACGTTTAATGATAAAACCTTGTTTGATAATATACTTGATCGTAGGTTTTCACACTATGTATATATAATATAATAAAATATAAAATATATATTAGTCTAAAAATCAACAAGATCAATGATACCGAGAAGTAGTATAGAATATTCCCGGGTCGTTTATCCCCAACGAGGCTGTAATGGAAAATCGATACAATCGAAGATTTGAGTTATGAAGGAAAGGAATTGATTTGAGAAGTGGAAAGTCAAATTAGTTGCTATAATACCGCAACAAAAAAAAAAGTTAAGTAAAAACCTAGTATTATCGAAATTAAACTAGAAAAGATGAGCGAAATACGAACAAAAGGGGGGGGGGAGAAAACCTAAATTTTTAAAAATAACCTTACGAAGAATTTTTCTCTTCTAAATACTCTATGGACAAATAACGAAGAATGAAAAAGACTGAGGACAGAAACGGAGTTCGTTTGACCCAAAAACGAGTCAAGACAAAATCCCGTACCCGGACCTGTTCTTTAAAAAGTACAAAGTTGTAAAAATGACCCTACGAAAAATTTTATATTTTTCCTACAAACTAGATGACAAAAGAAAATTTTCTAAAAAAGCAAAATATTTTTTTGATTAATTTTGTATTTTTTATGAATTAATATAAACTTTTAACTGACAATAATCATTAAAAATATTAAAAACTATTTCGAAAAATTTACTAAAAATACTTTATATACAATATATGGATCACTACGAAAAATAAAAAAAAACAAGATGTTGCTAACAAAATAGCCCTGAAAATAAGCCTAAAAGCTTATAAGCTTTTGAGCTCAAAAATGACTATAAATACACAAGCCATTGGGACGTTATATCGGAAAAAGTACCCACAGGCGCAGTGGTTTAAAGTGTGTTGGTAAAAGGGGTTGTATCGGAGGTCAGGTTCGAGTCTTGCTCACCAGAACTTTTATTTCCCCCTTTTTTTATTTTTCCGAAAATGTCTAGGCGTAGAAAGTGTAAGAAACCAAAGTAAAGGGGTCAATTATAGTAAGAATATATTGTCCCAGATAAAAAAACTATTATTAGTAACTATGTAAATATGGTCAGGATAGTAAAGGTTGTTAAGATCAGAGAAACTACGAGATAGCAAAGTAATAGGCAGAGAATATATGAAAAATATAACAACAGGCGGGCAAACATTTGGAAATTTACACTACTATGAAAACGTGTAACCCTGTACTATTAAGAAAATACATAATAAACCCTGCGATCTAGCTTATTTTGGCTTATTGAAAAAAATGAATTTCAGCTAAAACTTAAAACTACAAACTTATAGAACAGCTTAATCTTAACAACTTTAATAAAAGCAAAATCTACTTTTATCAACAGAATAAGCCAGAAAATACAGCTTATTTTTGACAGAAACTAAAAATAAAGCTTAAGACTAAAATTTGACTAAATCATTTGGACAAATAAGCTAAGTTAAAGGCAAATAAGCTTAACAATTACCAAGGCCTAACCTAAAAAGCTATGTGAGCAACAAAGAGCTTATGAGAAAAGCTCAATAAGCCTAAAAAGAAATAAGCAATCCTATACTTAAATAATGTAAAAACAGTCAAAAGCCAAGTTTGGCTCTAAAAATAAGCTAACAAACAAGCTTTTCAAAAGCTGAGATTTAACAAGCTTATACAAGAGCTTATAAGCTCTTTGAATAAGCCAAGAATTTGGGCTTTAGAACACAAAAAGTCAAAGAAAAAGGGGCTTAAAATCTCCCCTTTGCACCAGGGGAGATTTAAGCTTAACTTGAGTAGCTTATTTGACAGCTTATTAAAAGCTGTCAAATAAGCTCAAATTGAAAAGTTAACTGAAAACAGCTAAAGTCTACTAGCTTATGGACTTGTGCAACAAGTCTTGAGCTTAAAAAAAGGGTTTTACTTGCTGAATTTGATAGGTGCTTATTTGACAGCTTATTAAAAGCTGTCAAATAAGCTCTAAACAATAAAATAAGCTTAAACAGATAGAGTATTCTAGCAAATGGGCTTGTGCACCAATTTTTAGTCTCTAAAAACCATTTTAGCTTGCTTATTTTTGATGGTGAAAAAGGCTTTTGTCTTTTTTAAAACTGTTACAAAAAGAGACTTGGGTGTTTTTGACTTACCAAGTCAAATGACCCCAACGTGTGTTAACACCCTGTGTTACACACAAAATAACTCACCTTTTTGACACTTAAACTTAAACCACAAGTGCTTAACTAAATAAGCACTTGTGGTATCTCTTAAAAGTCACAGTTTCAAAATTGGTTTTAGAAAACCTTGGAAAACAATTTTTAAACCTTGGAACTCTTAAAAACAGCTTAATACAAGATTAAAACTTAAGCTTAATCAAGCCAAGTTACCTCAACCCATGCCAAGACTTGTTTTGACCCATTTTAAGGCTTATGCCAAACACCCCTTTACTTTAACTGTCCCAACTTTGTTGTACTTAAAAACTGTTTAAAAAACTAAACCAGCTAAAACTTTTTATCTACTCACACTATTTTTCACCTAATTAAGCTACTTTAAAACTAAAACTTATAGCTTAAGTGTAAAAATAAGCTAGTTTCTCTCCTAGCCCTTTACGCTAACTTTGACAGTTTAAAAGGATAAAGTGATATTACACAAATTTCATTTAATGAAAACTTAAAACAGCTTAATATCAAACCTAAACAAACATGTTTGAAGAGAATTAAGCAAAATTGAATAAAAATAAGCAACTGATTTAAGCTAAAATTAAGCTAAATGAACTATGAGAAATGTAACCTTGATTATTTTGGAGTCTCGGCCCTAAGCCACTCTTGTAGAGTGAGTGGCTTAAAAAAAACAAACACCTAATGGTTCCTTAGCCTCTAAACCAGCTTAATAAGCTAAATGAGCTCATTAGAGCTTATTCTTGTTAATCAGCTCAAATTCAGTTTAAAACTTTGTAAAAGCCTTTAAGTACTGTTTTCAGCTCATTTACGTGTGAAGAATAAAACACCTAATTCAGATCCATATTAAGCAGACGAAGATTCAAAAAGAGTAAATTTTAGAAGTATCTTTGGTTGTCGATAATTTCGACCAGATTTGAGGTAAATTAAATGTTATTCGATTTGATTGATGAAAACTGATTTTAGTTTAATTATTGCAATTAGGTATGTTTGCCCTACTTTGTTGTGGATATCTTTTCAGCTTTTACCGAGAGGTATAGTTGTTCTAAGTTAAGCTCCTTTTTGATGTATTAAGATTCATACATTTAACTTTTTTGTTGTTAATTGCATTTCTTTCTAATTGCACAGGTTAAATATGTTGTGTTTCTCAATTGCTTTGTGTTTTTTTTACAGATTAATCAAGCTCGCGACTGATCATGCACTAAACGGATTTCATCATCATTTTTAACCTTTTAACAACACAACAAATCGGATGCTACACCATAAATCAACTATATTTACGGTTATTCATCTCAATTGTGTAAGGTATGTTTATATAACAGTTTGTGTTTGACCATTCTTATTAATTAGTTTAAACAATTTTAATTTTGATCAAAATTATAGTTCTTTATATTATGTTTTACATTGTAATTTTTTAGAGGTGTTTGTGTTAATTGGATTCACTAAACCCTTTTGTTGCAATGGAACAGAAGGAGATTACTTTTGTTAGTAAGTTTGATGGTATGTGTATGATTGTAGTTCGTTTTGGTTGTTTATTATTACATTTGATTTTGTTTTTGTTAGGCATGCATACATATTATCTGATACTTTGTTGTATTATATCACATTATATATGTTATTACAAATAAAATATAACTATGTAATGAACTAGAAAATTAAGGCCAGTAGGACGACACATGATTTATGTGACATAATCATCTTTATTACGCGAATATGAAATTGCGGTTAATTTATATTGTCACATGAGAAATGCTACAGGCCCTTTTAGGTTAATTCCAACTTGCAAGCCATGATGTGCCTATTATACTAAAAATCAGTTTTGACACTCAATCCATGTTAATTGTGACGAAGACTTGTTAAATCTAGCAAAGGTATGTGATCTAACTTATGGTGCTCAATGCTCACATTTGCTATCACTTTGGTTATGTATCTCAAAGAAGATGAGGATTTTTGTCAAGAGATTGTGGTCTACTTATATTTCACAGATTTATTTATAAGTTCGAAGTCACGTGGATAGTACAAGATATAAGACACAAGTTTGGGTTATTCTACTTCTACATCAAGTTTGTTATACTTAGTTTTCTTCATCAGTAATCATTACATAGAGCCTATAGAATTGAAGATTCGCAAAATGGTTAACATAAGGGTTTCAGGGGAAGCTTAATGTTAAAATGTTTAACCATTTATATGCTACATGAGGTGAAGGTTTTTACTACTGCTAGTCATTATTACTATAGCTAGTGTGAGTTTCTACTACTCAAGTTCATTTTTTTATTGTGCTTAATAGTGGGTAATTTGAGGAGATAGAAGGGTTGGATTAGAAGTGTGATATTGGTTTGTAGTGGTCAAAATCAAAGTTGCTTATATTCATATATCCCTTATTGGATTATGACAAAAAGGGGAAGAAGGCGTTAACAGATACATTTGGCAACTTATAGATCCTTGGCGTGGCATGGTACAAAGGAAATATACTTAAGGAAAAGTTTGTTTCATTCAGGGAGATGATTACATCTTAACTTTAGTGGAAACTTTGATTAAAGGCTTTATGATGAAGTTCGCACACGACTTTGTTTGTTTTGTCATCATCAAATAGGGGAAGATTGTTGGGAATTATTGATTTGATGAGACAAAATAAATAAAAGAATGAAACAAGGACTTAAACAAAAAGCTAGAATTCTTCAAAAGATAGAAGATTTTGAAGATTCTAAAAGATCTCCTTAAGTAGATAAAACATATAGAAGATAAAGATAAAAGTTAGGAAGATATTATTTGTTTCCTAATTATATTTGTTCTTATCCTTTGTAAACCTAGATGATCTCTACTATATAAAGAGACATTAGGACGTGTAGTTTAGCATCTAGAAAAACATGTGTGTGTGTACACTGGATCAATGTAGACGTCTAGTTTGTGTGATGTAGCCTCAAGGATCTTTGATTCCTGTTACAGGTGGTAATTGTTCTATACTGATCATATAGAATTGGGGCTTGGTGGAAACGTTTAATGATAAAACCTTGTTTGATAATATATTGTTCTTTATTATTCCGTTGCATATTTATATTATTTGTAAAACATATCCTAGATGAGTCTATTATGATCTTCACAAAGTGAATGTTCTTCCCTTGGGCCTTCATTGGTAACCAACACTAGTAAGCACTTTTCGTGTTGCTTTCCACACTTGCTTAACTTGCTTAGGTATCCAAACTTGCTTAAATTTGTGCATAACATTTTTAACTGAGGGAGATGCATTCACAAAATTCAAATAATTAACCACACACATATCATGATTTGCTAAAATAAAGCATTTGTTACATGTGTTGCAAACAGAGCGAGAATTTAAATTAATTACAGTACGATTAGAGCTAATACTAGAATCAACATGATTTGTGGTTTTCAAACAAGACTTATTGGTCCTAGGGTGTTCTTCTACTTTCTTCTTGTTGACACTCTAAGCCGGTAAGATCCTATTTTTCTTGGTATTGCTCCTATGCTATGATCTATTAGCATCAGTGCAACTGTTTACTCCTATAGAAGGAGGCACAGGGACATTAGTCTTCTGAATGTTTAGTTGCTCTACATGTTTGTGTGTGTTACTATTTGATGAAAAGTAACTTGCTTTTTCCTAGTTAAGGGGGTAGAAACATGGGTTTTATCTCGTGGATTGAAGTCTTTCGGACAAGTGCCAATCACATATGCTAACAGTTCCTGAGAGTGTTTAGTGTAAAGGCAAGCAAATGAAAGTGAGCTATATAATGGTCTTTCAACCTTAGCTTCCTCTATGATCTCTCGAAGGCTTTCCACACTTTCCTTAAGGTGTTTGAAATAATCTAGATGCACTTCCTTATTGTTCCTATTGTGAGGGGGAATTGGTTCAACATCTATCAAATACCTATTGATCCGATCCAAATAGTATATATATAATAAAATATATATCCTAAATATCTCAAATTAATTATAGTATAGAGAGTTTCCTGTTTAATATAAAATTGCTTGAGGAAAAAGAATAGTATATTTCTTGAGTGTCGTATCTCGACGAGAAGTGAATTTGAAATCCACGGAAGTATTTTGTTTGATGCTTGAATATCAAGTATTTTTGTTTATACGTAAGCTAAGTATCATACAAATTATCCTTAGGAAAGAATAATAAGTAATCAACACGGGTATCGTTCTCCTCGGTGAGAGGTGAATGGAAATTCACGTTTATGTCGGGAATCGAGCTTGATTAACATAAAAGATTTGGATTTGATTTCTAATTCTAAAAACGCAAGGGAAAGCAAATAAAAGGCAAGCTAAACTAGAAATTAAAGCAATTAAGGAATTAAACGCACAAAAACAATAACGGGAAACTAAAACCGCGACTAAAAAAAACTAAATTAAAATTTAACACTAAAACTATTTTTTTTATATTTTATGAATCCTAAATGACTAAAAATAATTTTAGAAAAAAGAATAATATTTTTTTGACTTTTATTTTATTTATTATGAATTAAAAACAGTTTTAATCTAAAAATAATACTAAAAATGCTAAACTATTTTATAAAAATTCCAAAAAATTACTGAAAGTACTTAACACTAAAACTAATGTAAGAAAAATAAAACTGCTAAAAACGGGCTTATAAATAAGCCAGGAAAAATCAAATAAGCTAGAAGGGTTAAAACTAGAAAAGAGTATAAAGATTAAATGTTGCAAATGGTTTATGAAAAAGACCCAAGGGCAGTTGGTAGTGGAGTGTGTGTTGAGGTGTTGGTGTTATAAAGGAGAGGTCACTGGTTCGAACCCTGTGACCTTTCTTTTTGGTAAAACATTTTTTTTTAATTTTCTTTTTGAGACTTATAAAGAACAGTTAAAAATAAGCAATTTTTGTAAAATGAACTTTTTATGAAACTTTGAAATAAGCTAAAAAAAGCTATCTTAAGATGATAGTTTTGACTAATTTATAACTTTAAGCTAAGCTGTGCATGTGAGTTTTTAGACTAAAATAAGCAAATAAAAAGCTAATAAGCTAAAATCTAACAACTACTTAGACCTAATAAGCAAAGATGACAAGGAATTAGCTAATAAAATTGGCTGAAACGCTCTCAAAAGTTGAAAAATATGCTGACTTAAAAAGGACAGATTCAAAGAACAAATGGCCAACTTTGAACTGATTTTTAGATCAAATAAGCAATTGAAATAAGATGAAAACTCAAAATAGATTAAGGCTGATATCCATAGAACACTTAAAAGCTAAAAATAAGAAAATTTTACTAGAAAATAAGCTAGAAAAGGCAGTAGAAAATGACAGACTTAACTAATTTATCTTTTGGCTTTTTGAAAATTATGATAGTATAGAAACTTAATTCTAAGACTAAAATAGCTAAAACTCAAAAATAAGCTAAAGACTTTGACCCTAAGGACACAAATAAGCTAATCATAAGCATAAAATCCTTAAAAATAAGCTAGAAAAGCAAAGATGAAAAAGGTCAGTTTATGCTGATCAAACTCAGTATATACTGAACCTTGTTTTTAGTCTTAAATTTAAGCTAGAAAAAGCTATTGCAAAAACTCAAAAAGCTAAAACAGATCAAGCTTGTTGCCTAATGAGCTTAGGTTATCACTTTTAGATCCTTAAACTACCTTAGTCTAACCTAAATTCGCAATTGAAAACTAGATTTTAAGCTTTGAAATTGAGACTTAGGGACATGGACAAAATTTAACTTAAAACTTCAATTGACAAATGCTATGTTGATCCCTTCTGAACAGATCTTTAACTCCTTAGCTGATATAAGGTTTAGTTATATTGGATAAATCCAAGACAACTATGGTAGAAACTTTGATTGGAATATCACAGACTCAGCGAAAACTAGGTTGTGATACTAAGAAGAATAATAACAATAAACCAAACTTTCAGCCTCAATATATTGAATACGGTTACTCTGAATGGTAACAAGGTTTACAACCTTGAAGCTATGAACTAACTATAAAATGTGTGTATGATGGATGTGTAGAGATTAATGTGTTTTCTCAACACCCTAGGACCTCCTTTTATAGTAGGTTACAATACAATTAATACTTTCCTAAGTATTCTACATCAATACTTTCCTAATAAACCTTGTAACCTACTCATCATATTTAATACTTATTAATACTTTCCATAAGTATTCAACTTTCCTAGTAAACACATTTAATATTATAAGGAAACTAAATCATTTGGATATCAATCCTGATCATATCTTTGACATATCTTCTACAATCTTTTATTATTTGTAGAATCTTCATTATGTCGATTTAGTCCCTATTGTTTCATTTATTCAAACAACATTAAGAAATCTTTAATTCCCAACAATCCTCCCTTAAACTTGATATTCATCTTGTTAATCATCAAGTTTCTTGAATGAAAGATTCCCAACAATGCCTCCTCTAAACTTGATATTCACTTGTTAATCATCAAGTTTATTCAATGTAAGCTTCTTGATCACCAGGAGGATGTATCCAAACACTTCTTCACTTCTAATTGCTCTTTGAAATCTTGTTGTTCTTGTTTCTAGCATCATTTAAAGTCTCATCAATGAAGGTAACCTCTACATATGCATTATCAATCCTCCCCTGTTTGGATGCATCCTCACCCAAACTTTCTTCGTTATCAGATAAATGGTTTTTAAATTCTCCAAATCATAAACCACGATAAGAAAATTGTTACAAAGAATCATCAATTCAAAGTTTAAAACTATCCTTGTCACTTTGAAGTAAATCACAGAAATGTATAGTTTTTGGCAAACTACCAACCATAAACGGATTTGATGATTCTTTATCGGTTGCCGTTTGTCCCA
>BQNB010025316.1:0-18870 GCA_026074375.1 Tanacetum coccineum
GACTTCCACCATTCCACCACAACTAATTTACTACCCCCTCACCTCAAAACAAAGGGAGAAGATGAAAGAAGTGTTGGACATCAGATACAAAGAGCTAGTGGAATCAAAGCCTATTCTTGAAGTGTTGGAGAACTATGTGATATACAAGAAGAAATTAGATGAAATCTTAATGGGTAAGGAAAGGGTTAACAAGAAAGACTTTAGTAAAGAAGACAAAGTAGGCATTATTGAACATGGTTTGCCTAAAAAATATGTGATCCTGGAAACTAAGTATTGCCGGTGAAGATTAACGGTGTTGTCGAGATGGTTGCTCTAGTGGATACCGGAGCAAGTGTGAGTGTTTTGCCATATAGCTTATACAAAGACCTTGGGCTTAGTAATCCGAGGCCCTACCAAACAAACTTGACAATGGCGGATAATACTCAATCTTAGGCGATGGGAGAAGTTAAAAATGTGAGGATCCAAGTAGGGTATCAAGCCTATGTGGTTGATCTTCTAGTCTTGGATATTCCGGTGGATCCTGAGTTACCATTGCTATTGGGCCGACCTTTCTTGAGAACTTGCAGTGCTATTATTGACATGGGAAGATGTACACTTTGTATTGATGATGGGGTTATTTGTCACACCTATTTTCCCAAGCCACAGTCCAAGTCATATGTGGAAACTTTCGAAATGGAAGGAGAAGATGATTGGCTAGGTAATTTTGAAGTAGGAAGAGACAAAGATGGAAACGCAAAGTATGGTCCGGTTGCACCATCGTTTTTGGATATCGAGAATGATATGGAATGGGCATTGGCAATGGAGGCGTACTTTAATCCATTCAAGGATATCATTGTGTTTAAGAATCTTGTGGACTTTCTTGCTTCGTTGCCGGTGCAATTGAAAAACATAGATTGGGGCAATGAAGGATATGGAACATACAAGAAGATTGATGGTGATGGAAATTGGCATGCTAGGTTTGAAATCGTTACCCCTAGTGGAAGGAAGTTTAATAGAGCATTCAAGACCAAGACCACTACAAGAAAGCTATCAGGAAAATTCACAACCGAAGATGTTTTAAGGTTTAGTCATTTTCTTGACTTAGGAAATCAAAGACAAGACAAAGATGGAGTGTTGAAGAGAAGAATAAAGCACAAATCAAAATGCTAAGGATGTTCATTTTCTCTTTTCGTTTATGCACCCTTTAGGAAATTTTACTTTAAGTACTTTTGGTTGGTTCTTATTTTGGTATGATTATCGTTGGTCTAGACAATTTGGTTATCGTTTGGTTTAAGTTGGGGAAATTTAGATGATTATTATTATGTTTAATTTACTTATGCAATTATTATTGTCAAAGATATAGTGTTGTGTGTTTGGTAAAAACGCTCAAAAGTGAGTTGTTTTAACCAAAGATAAACTACGAAGCAGTAACCTTATGTCAGGGTAAAAGTTTCAAAGTGAAAATACACCATTTTTGTCAAGCCGCACGGCTAGATACAAAGCCACCCGGCTAGGAAGTGGGTCAAAACCAAAAAACACACACACTATTGATAAGATCGTTTTAAACTCATCTAGGATCGTTTTACCAATAACAATTGTAACAATTATGCACAGCGGAATTAAACAAACACAATTGTTGGTGAACAAGGTTTTTCATTGAACGATTCCTATTTACCCTTACCTATTCATGGGATACACAATACTATGGTGTGTACTAACTAACTAACTAACTAATATACAAAGCACACACACTTTGTAATCAGACTCTCATTGGAGAAGTCTGTGTTTTCTATGGATGATTGATAACCTATGAGTCTATGTTTCTTTATATAATAGAGACCATAAAGACGTTCCAAAGAATTCTTAATCAAACACATTAAAGCTATTAATATCATTAAGTTCATCATTAAGTTACATCTTGTAACTTCCATCATTAGAAAGTCTTCTTTAAGTTAAATCTTGTAACTTCCCAATCTGTCGAGTAAGTCTTCTTGTTTCATTTTATGTTCTTTTGTTCATCAAATTTTCTATTTTAAAATTCCCAACAATCTTCCCTATTTGATGATGCAAAACAAAACAATGTTCTTGCACGACTTCATCTAAAGCCTAAGCTTCCCCTGAAGTTGAGCTATGTAATCATCTCCCTGAATGAAACATGCTTTCCCCTTGACGTAAGATTTCTTGAACAAGGTCACCACAATTCTAAGTTGCAAACTTATCTCTTGTAGTCGTTTCCCCTTTTTTGTATTCATCCAATTTGGGTCTCTGTGTAGATATGCAACTTAGTGAAAACTTCCTCAAAAGGGGTGGTAATGTAGATGTTAAACAATTTAAACAATACAGCTTCCCCTGAAAACAGCTTATGTTTTCTATCTCTTGAATCTCGAACGATGTATGGCTCTTATGTAATGATTACTGATGAAGAAAATGAGTATAAACAAATTTGTTGAAGAAGGTTGAATTTCCAAACTTGTGTCTTATGTCTTGCTCTATCACGTGAGTTCAAACTTATAAGTAATATATGAAATATAAGTAGACCGCAACATCTTGGGGGGGGGGGGGGGTGGGGGACAAATCCCTCATCTATATAACAACGAGACACTGGAGCACATCAACGTAATCCTTAAAGTGATAGCAAGTGTGAGCTTTTAAGCACCTTAAGAATATCACACACCCTTGCTAGATCGTCAAGTCTTCGTCACACCATTGTAAGGCACGAAACAAGTTATTCTTAAAAGCCAACCACAACTTTAAGATATGATAAGAACGCACATCGTGGGAAACTAATGACGACATACAAATAAGCAATATTCGATTTTTTTCATAATCACATCTTCACAATAAATCTCAAAATACGAGCCATTATTATTCTTTCCCTTAAGAAGCATTTTGAGATTCAAGGCATCCAAAAATATAACACTGTAGATATGTATTCAATCGAGGACAAAATATTACACTTTGTCGTATCGAACTAAGCTAGCTGTATAATCTTACTTCTCGTATGAGAATAGCAGTACCTTCGATAACATAACAGCTTTGGTACTTTCAAAGTACGAGCAGTACTTTGTGCATATTGAGCAGTACTTTAGATAGAAAGCAAGTACTTTTGTAACTGTACCTTTGAGCAAGTGCCTCATTCTTCATAGAAACCCTTTATGTAACATGATTTACAATTGTTTGCATATCGCAATTAAGGTTTGATAGAGACAATTATAAATTTTGTTATATCAATTAAACTCAAAAAACCCCATAGAACTTTATCAACAAATCGATTTCTTGTAAATGTAATGTTTTAGGGTTTCTTCAAAAACCTTGTAGATCCTAGATCGAGAGCCCCGTGGCTCTGATACCAATTGATAAGATCGTTTTAAACTCATCTAGGATCGTTTTACCAATACCAATTGTAACAATTATGCACATCGTGAATAAACAAACACAATTGTGGTGACAAGGTTTTTCATTGACCGATTTCTATTATACCCCAACTATAACATGGGGCCTACCCCAACTTATCTTTGGATGTACTAACTAACTAACTAACTAATATACCAAAAGCACACACACTTTGTAAATCAGACTCTATGGAGATGTCTGTGTTTTTAGGGATGGATCTAAAAAACTATGACGTATATGTCTCTTTATTAATAGCGACCATTACAACGTTACAAAGAATTCTAATCAAACACATTAATGCTATTAATTATCATTAAGTCCATCATTAAGTTACATCTTGTAACTTCCCAATCATTAAGTCCTTCTTTAAGTTACATCTTGTAACTTCCCAATCTGTCGATTAAGTCCTTCTTGTTTCATTCTTTTGTTCTTTTGTCTCATCAAATCTATAATTCCCAACAACTATTATCTTGGATCATCCAAAAATCGTGTTTTAATCTAATTGCAAGCGAGAGAGTTGTTTGTTGATCATCTATGGCACCAAAGAAGGTATGTAATTGTTTCAATTTCCGTTTTTCGCATATTAAATTCGTGTTCTTGATTTAGGGTAGAAAAATTAGGGGATTTTGATTCGTTGCGAATTAGACTAATTGGTTTTAGGACTAAGTGGGTATATGATAAGAGATTAAATCCCAGAAAGAATTAGATGATTTGGTCAAGTGTGGATCGAATGGCTCAAGGTTGAAAATCCAAAAATTTTGAGGTCGAATTTTTCATTCGGATTTGTTGAGTGTAATTGTTTTAATGTGATGTATGATTAATCTTAGAGGTCCTATGATGCTAGGTTGATTGTATGGATCACTCATTTTGATTTTGATAAGATTGAAGTTAGTGAAATTTGGCGAATTTAGGCAAAACAAAATGGAGAGAATAGTTTGAGGTTGAAGAGGAGTTTGGGAAAGTTTTAGGACACCCATAAGAGCGTTAGGAGATTAGGGAGAACTAGGAGGAGAATAAAACACCCAAAAAACATTACGTAAGCCAAAACGGCTTGGGACGAACTCACAGTTAGACGGTAGAGGCACTACGCCAGGCGGCTAGGGGAGTTATGTCCCAATTTTTTCCAAAATGAAACGACATGTTTAAAAGTGATATACTTGGTTTTATCAGTTCGTAAATGATTGTTAGGACTTATATTTTCTGATTTTGCAGAAAAGTCGCAAGGATACGTTGCCAAATCCACTTATTGCAGAGTATGAGAAAAGGAATAAGAAGAATACAATCACCTACTCGTTGCAACCTGTGTCGAATGGTAATTTGAAGTGGAAGGATTTGCCATCCGTGGAGAGGCATACTTATTGTGAGAGGTTGTCAAAATTGCAGGATAGAAGCATTGGGGTACCAAGGGTTGGCAACTGGGGCGTGTTTAATGCTTATGGTTTCGAAGATACTTTGAGAAATATGATGAAATTGGAATACATTTACGAAGGAGATGGAGATGTTTTTGTTGATTACTCATGGGAGAGAGCACTCTCAATTGATGATGAAGTTTATCCTGAATGGGTGTTGGAATTCTTTTCAACGATGTATTTTGACAAGGATGTGGACAAAATCAATTTGATGACGGAGAAGTGTATATGGTTTCGATTGTGTGGAAATGAGCATATACTTACTCTTCCCGAGTTTGCAGTTGTGCTAGGTTTGTTTACGGAAGACGAGGTGAATCATTGATTGTTTGGTGTACACTTTGGTAAGTTAGAGGTTGATGACAGACAGTTTGACCATAGGGAGTATTGGACTAAAGTTGGAAAGCCGACATTGACTAACCACAAGGAAGTGCTTGTTAAGGAACCACTCATGCGGATTGTGCACAAACTCATTGTGGGATCTTTGGTGCATAGACTAGCTAGTAGGGAGAGATGTCAAAAACGAGATTTGTGGATGATGAGCGCTTTGGAGGAGTCACGTGGAGTGAATTTGGCTTGGATTATTGCGGATCATTTGTACAAGCATGCTCCGGGAACGAAGGAGAGTAGTGTCATTTGTGCGGGTCATTATGTGACCAAGATTGCTAGTTCTCTGGGGTATTGTGTGGATGATGAGATTAAGAAGTGTTCAGAGCCGATTGATTGTGAGTATTGGACAACGAAGATGTTGGCAGAAGAGCTGGATGAAAAGAATCAGTGCTTGTTGAAAGAAACTGGAATACCAACTCAGGCTGGAATAGGAAGGGCCAAGAGGTTTGAACTCAAGTTGGGGAGATTGGAATGCTAGTTTGAATAAGGTTGAGCGTGGGAATGTTTGGAGAGACTCTATGTTGATTAGGAATAACTATATGCTCGAACATTCCATGCCCATTCTCCATCATTTGGCAGACCAAGGTAACTTTGCATACCTGACGTATGAGCCACCAAATGTTCCACCGTATCCCTATCCATATATACGATACCCTTACCCTTACACGCATTACCCTAACCCGGGTAATCAAAGCAACCAAGGAGGAAGTTATGGATTGGGAGGTGATGATTATTTCACTAGTGCAATGCCAGACTTTGGAGGAAATTCTTCGGGATATGCAGTTAGAGGATCGTCTGGAGGAGCTGGATTTGATGATGAGGATATGGACGAGTGATTGCACAAGAATTTTTTTTAAACTTTGTTTAATTCAGTTGGATAATTTACTTCGTATAGTAGGATGTTAATTTGTTTAAATATTAATTTGAGTTGCTTATACCTTAGGGATGTTTTTCTTTTATCATATTATGTTGGGAAATGTAAGTATATTTGCAGTATTTGCAGGGATGACATGTGTTGACGTATCTGGTGGTTATTATATCCAAGTTCCAAGATTGCATCATAAATCGGGTAGTATCGATTGTCCTAATTTTTCCTATTTCCTTTACTTTGAAGTTCGTTTACTTACATTGAGGACAATGCAAAACTTAAGTGTGGGGGAGGGAAAGTAATTAGGAAAAAGAAAAAATGTGGTCCGATTTTAAAATTTGTTATACAACACATGGCCAAGGTGAGATAAAGGTAATTTAAGTGATAAAGGTAATAGCAAACCATTTTGAGAAAAAATTATTAATTATTAAAAGAGAAAAAGAAAAGAGTAGTGTTATACTAACTAGTAGTTAAGTCCATGGATTACTAGTTACCAACTATGTAGTAGTCGATCGGAGGTTGATCGAAAAAAAGAGTGAATAAATAGCCAATGAAGCTATAAATTATGAAGATGAAGGAAGAAGAAGTGAAATTTTGGAGTATCGATTAGCCAATGTGCTGAGACGTGATACCGGTAGTTAATCAAAGAATTAGGGAATAACTTACTTGGTAACTAGGAGTTTGTAGACTTAACTAGCGATTAGTTACAAATAAAAAGTAAATAAAAATCCTTTTGATAAGTTACCTGGTGCTCACGCTATCTTTCGGAGTTGTTGTGATAACTTATACAAGCCTATGGTAACATGGAAGTCACTTTTTGATTTAAAAAGATAAACCTGCTCGAGGGCGAGCAGAACCTAAGTGTGGGGGAGTTTGATAACGCTCAGATTTGGTATGTTTTGGGATGCGTTATCTGGGTTTTATACATGATATTCGGCTAAATAATACTGCTTTTACCCCTGTTATTGTGCAAAGTGAGTTTCTTGTGTTGCAGCTAGCCGAAAGACGCGAAGTGAAGAAAAGAAGTTAAGAAATGAGAGTTGGTTCGATATTTGACTCGAAGACCCATCTGGACCAGTAAAACAAGTACTTTTGGTCATATACATGTGGTATGGATTGACCCAAGGGAGAAAGAGTTAATCAGAAGACGAGAGACGAGGAAAAGAGAAGGTCGCATTGCGCGACGAGGTCTCTGCCGCCCGGCAGGAAGGATTGCCGCCCGGCTGGGAGCTCGACATGATTGCCGCCCGGCAGAAGGTTTTGCCGCCCGGCTGGAGGACGATGTCAGTTACAAAAATACAATTATGAGAGTATTAACGAACCATAATGCCTGGAAACCGATCATATACTCATAATATCAACTGAGGGGACTTCCATTTACTTCTTAAGTCGGTTTGGAGAGTAATATAAATATAGGGTGGATCTTAACCTAAAAAACACTTAACTTAACCATTGAAAAAGTTAAGATTTCACCACCACTATTTACCCCAAAAGCTGCATATTTATCTCTGGAAACCCAGGAGTGAGAGAGGACGAATTTGGAAGGAGAAGTACCACTCTTTGGCGTTACGTTGATTGTACACGGCGATTGGAGGCCCTTGGCGAGCTATATCACCAAATTCCTAGGAATCTTTTGTAGGTATTTATCTTCATAAGTATTTCTGAAATGTGTTTTTATTTACCACTTGAAGGTTGTATTGTTGAAATGAATTTACACATGGAGTAGTATCATAATACTTATGTGTGGAACGAAATGGATTTGGTATAATGTTTGATTGTGTATGAATGATGATTTATGTGATAATGTGATTTATTTATGTCTTGAGTTTTTCTCTATGATTTGTTGTAGTATACCCACGGAATCATTGGTCAAAAGGGATTCCGTGGCATAGACTATTCTTTATTAGTCGTGACAAACTAAAAAGGGGTTTTGGTAATTGACACATACCATTTTTACATAATAAAAAAGATGAGCAAAAGGTCTTAAATTCAAGTATAGGTGAAACAGACTTGTTTGAATTACTTAGGAACATTATTTATCTAGCAAACATACTTGATTGGATTGGGGTTGATGATGTTCATAGGCCAAAAGGGTTCGTCATTAGTCTTATGCATAAATAGGATTTGGAGAAGCATACCCCAGGAACCAAATCGTAACAAATAATTTTTTTGAATCATATACATTTGTTTAATCCATACCATAATCAACCCTGAATATCACTGAAGTGAGGATCTTACCTACGATATAGTTTAAAATATGGAAACGAATTTGCTTAGTTAACCTAACATGTTTTCATTGACGCTAATTGCGTGACCTCCTCCCAACCTTAGTGTCTATTTCGCTATTTAGTATTGGTTTGCACCAAGTCCCGTGGAACGAACTTGACTTACCCGACTTTACTACGAATGAACGAGTATACTTGCTCGTATGCATCATTGGTAATTTCATTAGTCTCGATTATAAATGTAAAACTTGCATCTGACCAACGTCATCACAAATCTCGGGGATCATGCAATAGGCAATAAGGATATCCTATAAACGATATTTCAACAGGAAACTAGAATCAAAACTATAACAAAATCATAACTAGGCTAGCACTTAAGGTGCTTAGCCACTCATGCTATAGAAAATACAAGAAATAATGAAAGAACTCTTTTATTGAGAAAACATTATAGTCTTACAAGTCTGTGATGAATGATTAATACAATAAATAAGTTAGTGATCTCTCCCTAGAACTAGTGAATGAATGAGCCGAAATTCTCTTTCCTTGGAAGCCCTAAATGATCTCTAGAACTATCCTCTAAGTGAATGATATGAATGAGCTAAGATTAGAGCTCTACTTATAATATTCGTCTCAACTACGACATAGTTGAGGGTATAAACTACGCCGTATTTATGTTGATTCATGCTTTCCTTTTGCAGGCTAAGTGTAACTACGACGTAGTGGAAGTGGCCAACTACGTCGTAGTTGTGATTAGACTTGACTTCTTTGGTAACTCTTGATAACTACGACATAGTTGAATCAGGGCAACTACGCCGTAGTTTCTTCTAAGCTTGCTTGGGACTTCTTTTGAACTACAACGTAGTTCAAAGTGGTAACTACACCATAGTTATGTGGGGTTTTAACAACTATTGACCAATTGAAATCACGAGTACGCAACAGAAAACATATAAAACACATATAGAATACATAATTAACAAAGGATCAAGAACGTGTACCTTTTAGCAGTTAATGTAAATATCGTCTTGAATATACGTGTGTGTATAATAAATAATACCATGCAAAACCACCTCAGATCTAAAGGTAGTTCTCTCTACTTCAACACACACAATACATACGTAGCAAAAAATTAAGTATGCTAGTACTAGTAGTGATAAAGCAAACCATACACCTTCGAATCTTATCAATCAACACAAAAACTCTATGTGGGTTGTTTGGATCGATCGAACACAAACCGAAAACCCCTTGGGGTTTGTTTCGATCGTATAAGCTAAGAGAGAGGGAGAAGAGAGATTTAAGGATTTAGGTTTTTAAGTTATGAGAAAACTAATCACCCTAAGCCTCTATTTATAGCCTCCTAAACTTGGCTTGCAAGTTAGGCAATCCCACCTCCTTTGGGATGGGGTTCGGTCGGCTAAGGGAGAAAAGGAAATAAACCGAAACTTTTTTTTATACCATAAATCCCATGTATTAGTCTTTAAACTATTTAATGACTAACATAACTCCCGTTAAATACTTATATTAATATTTAACACTCGTTAAGCTTTATCACTTAAATATATTACATTTAATATATTTATTATTAATTGTTTTACGTATTGACGCGTACGTCCTCGTAGGCTCGAATCAATTCCCGGACATATATTATTTTACGTGGACATATTCCAACAAGTTATGTCTTGACATCATAACTTCTTCACATTATGATTAAAGAGATATTTTGGGCACACCATATTACTTGCTTTTGAGGTATGTTCTTATGTTGTGCAACTTTTTATAACTTGGATTCATTGTCCCACATGCATATACTTGCTTTTGACTATTATCAACTTCTACTTATTTTGACAAATATTTGCATTCTGGAAACTATTAAAATAATAATAAATAAAAATACAGACTAATTAGCACAAGTAAACATTAATTTACATGGTTTAGCCAATCTTCATATGGATATAATCTACTTGATCATGTTTAACAACTTTGACTAATGTTCAATATTTCCATAACCAGGCAATAATTTAGAGATGTTGAAAGTTCTCAAAATGTCATTTTCATATATTACTTACATAAATTTCAAGTTTTCTGTTAGGTGCAAACAACTTTAAGTGGTCACGCCAACCTTTTGAAAATATAAGGCTTTACCTGGTTTGAGTATGTGTGGCGGTGGGCTCAAACCCTATGGACTAGTCGGCCAAAAAGTCAAAAACCATAGTTAAAAAAAGAAATTTCAAGTTTACAACCCACCAAATATAAATTTCTCTTTTTCTTAGGAACTTTTGTCATTTCAACTTTTTAGGTTTTTAACTCATGCATGTATGTAATAATTGAAATTTTGAGGAGGTAGGTTTCCAACATGCTTCCTTTGATGCAACCTAAAACAACATGAAATGTATTGTAAGCAATGATCTCACTTTCATCTCCTTTATGGATATTTTACTTTTTATTAAGCATATTTTGACTTGACATAGTAAATAAATGATTGATTAAAAGAAATTAATTTAATATAAAATTTGTCTTACATTTTTATTTTATGAAATGTAACGATTATTTTTTGTTTGGAAGGTATCTGCTGAGAAATTCCTGGACCAGAAGAAATGGGACCTATACATAGATCTTGTAGATTACATTATTTTAGAGTTTTTCATAAGATTTGATCTTATAGAAAAAGAAATTGGATAAATCAAAATGCTTGATTTTGACACGTAGGTAAAATCGTGGGATCTGATTGGTTTAAAAAAAGTCAAAATTGAATCTAATTTGATCAAAATTAAAATTTTTGGTGGAAGAATTTGGTGGAGAAAAAAACACATACAAATATATGTGTCAAATTTGTGAAAAACAAAAACTTAAAAAAAGATGAGGTAATTAATAAAACTTTAGCGGTTGAATTTTAAATAAATAATATGAAGTTAAATATAAATTTATAGACGATGTTGTACATATATAAAAAATAGACGATGTTGTACGTATACGAACAACTCATGTTTTTCCTCTTGATGAGTTTAAGTAGGAATATCCGGGGGAAAAATAGATTTACTATATGTGTTCAATAATGACTCATTGCTATTCTATTTTATAAGTTTATCACGTGCGCACACGAGTTTTAATATTAAATACGGCTAAATTATTATTAACACACAACAATGTAATTGACAAATATAAGGATTAACATTCTTTGCTTAATATAGTAGGAAACATTTATTATAACTGTTACAATTATTTAAAATAAGAGAAACTCACCTTCAAAATTACTGAAGTTCGAGTCTTCTAAGGAGCTTTGGGGAATGTTTTACCCTCCTAGGCAAGGTCTCAAGTTCGAGTCTTGTCTAGGGCGATAGGGGTTTCCTTCACGCGTGCGTAAAGGGAAGGGTGCCATTGCCTTCTGGGCTGGACCCAACCTGGTTGTGTGGGCTCGCTACGCCTTCTGGGCTAGGGGCCATGTAGCCACAATTGCCGTTCAAAAAAAATATTGTATGTAAAATAGCTACGGAAAACTAATGAATAAAGTGTCTAATTCAAAATCAAATGAATAATTTACAAAAAATTAGCATTCATATCATAAAAATTGTATACAAATTGAACATTCAAAACATTTAAGATGAAATTAGAGTATATAATCCGAATATTCAAAATGATACAACATCATCCGGCTACGATGGAGGATGTGAATTAGTAAACTTCCTTAACACCGTGAAAAAATAAAGCGTGAAAGGTAATAGAAAATAAATGAGAATTTGGTTTATATAAAAGTTAATACTATGGTTACATATTAAAAGTTTTATACAATTATCTTTATATGTAGCTTTGTATCAAGGGTCTAGCTCGCAAGTCTTTAATTAACGAGACATTTTACAAACCCTACATGGTATATATTTCGCCTAAAATTTCGTGTACAGATAGTCAAACTCAAAATATCAATGAAAATTTCGTCGAAACAAACGCAATTGATACTGTGCTAGTATAAGTTATTTCCTCCATTGATAGCGACTAATTAGTCTGCATGTATAATAGCCGTTATTTCAAAAAAAAGATTACTTTTTGAAATCACATATTAAAAACCAAAATCATTTGGCTAAATATAGACTTTAGGGTTATGTTTAAGAAATATAAACATACGAGTACTTATCTAGTTATACATGAATTCGATTGAAAGAAATCAAACGCAATGTTTGTATACAATTCCTGGAATATCCGAGGTTTGAACCAATCCCCCAAAACAAAAAGAGGTTTTTTTTAAGTGATTAGTGATAATCATTTGAATGTGTTTGCGATTCTGGAGTCTCATGTTGGAAAGTCCCGACTGAAACGTGTGTGTGAGCGTTTTTTGAACATGGGAATGGATGTCGAATGGAAATTTGTGACAAAGGTGTGGAATACGTAGAGGGGAGAGGGGGTGAATACGTGTCCGTTTAAAAACTTTAAATCTTTCGTATCAAATCACCAATCAAGTTAGACGCAACATAAGAAGTGTCGATAATAGATTTACAATAACTAGCGCATGTCCTAACAATAAAAGCACAACCACAATATTAACTACAAAGTACTACACAACCATAACTAACACGATATACACAACAATCCACAAAATCATGAGCACAATGCAAATGTAAAGGTAAAACGATAAATGTAAGTAAATAAGTACAAGCGAAAGGTAAAAGAAAATGCAAACCGGACATGGTGATTTATAGTGGTTCGGTTACGAAGATCCTTTTCGCCCTACTTCACTCCCCGAGTATCCACCTCGAGAGTTACTTCACTAATCAACAAGCTCCCTTTACGGCGGAGAAAGCCTTATAACGTTGCTTACATTATTTTCTGACACTAAGCTAGATGTCGAGTCGTTATTCGGGTACAACTAAACTCATTGTGTTTTGTGGCCCAACATAACAAACCTTGTGTTTTAAGGCCTAAACACATAAACCGCGTTGCTTATATTATTTGCATACACTAAGCTAGATGTCGAGTCGTAATCTTAGCTGGAACCAATCTACTACCCTTTACAACACTCGTTATGTTTTATGGCCCAAAATAACAAACCTTGTGTTTTGGCCTAAACACATAAACCATTTAACCTATAATCTATATGACAATATTACAAGATGAGATCCATGACATAGTAGTCAAATGGATACAAGTTCCTAATCTAAACATCAAGAACTTTTCTATACAACCCGATCTACTATATGACATACAAGTGATCAAATGTAATCACTTCTATGTAACCCAATTTACTACATGATTTACAATTAATCAAGGATGATCACTTCCATGTAGAGACACCCTATACTTCACTAAATACCCCTTGGTGCTAGTGGAACTAACATAGAATGTAACCATGATCCATGCCTTATGCTAGAACCATGATTAAAAATCATGAGAGAAATGTTATGTGTTTGGCTATAGTGAGTTGTGGGTTTTTCAACAAGAGGATGGGGAATAAGGCTTGGGCTTTTATAAGGAAGTCTTGACTTGGAGAGGGGTGATTTGTCCAATGGATAAAAGGGTGATTGGGTAAAAGCATGCACCTACTAGTTTTCCTCCATCTTCTAGAAGCTTAATTCAAATTTGAATTCACTAGTTTCCCTCCATCTTCTAGAAGCTTTGATTGGGCCTTAATGGACGAACTCTATTGGGCCTTAATGGGCTAGCCCGTTTGCTTGGCCCGATCCAACTAGTGAAAAACCCATATAGTAACGAGTCTCGGAGGTCGAGATCGAGTTGATATTGGATACTTGTGGTAGATAGGGAAGTGAAGATATCCGTATGTTAAAGTATACATAACGATAACGTATGAACTTTATGTAGGTTTTACAATTTAAATGTTTTGTTCGTCACCAAAACACAAAGAGACTGTATAGATTAAATATCGTAATATTTGCACTAACAATCTCTCTATTTTTTATGATGACAAAATATGTAAACCGTAACTCATAGTAAAGTGTAAAAGTTACTCGTTTACACTCCTTCTCCCCCTTTTGTCGAAACAAAAAGGTGTTTCTTGGATATAGGTTGGAGCATATAAGTTGGAGGTATGAGAAAGACATGAATAGAAGGGAAGTGCTCCGGGTATATAGAGTTAGGAGGAAATGAAAGAAGGTAGGCGCTCCGACTAATATATATTTAAGGTATGAGGAGAAGACATAGAATAAAAGGTGAAGGTGATTTGTGTTTTCTTGATAGTTTAGAAAGGTCTTAAAGTAATATGAGAAAGGAGGTAGGTACTTCAAGTATAATAAGTTAAGGTATGAGAAGAAGACCAGAAAGGTTAATTGATTTTGAAGTGAAGGAGTAAGTATTTAGAGTATGGATGAACCCTTCATTGTATTTGATGATCCCAGATCCTATCTTCCTATAGTGAGATTGCATCATCCCAGTGAAGTCTTCTATCATCACTGTTTAAACACATCCATGCTATTGATCACATATCTCCGAGCTCCCCTTGTTCATTGCACCCCCATGATAATTACACTCCTTGTATATTGACTCGAGTGGATCCATGGATCAAATAAATTACCATCAATGCTCAAGACGTTCGATGAATGCAATTTAAATGAGTAGGACGTTTTGCATAGTGCTCCTCTCGTGAAAATGGTCCCCCTCGTTTGGGAACCAAGGAATCAAGAAAATAATGCATGCTACAAAACAAAGTTAGTAGATAAGCACGCACACACACACACACACACACACACACACACACACACACACACACACACACAAACACACACACACACACACACACACACACACACATATATATATAAGTCCTGTGGAACGAACTTGACTTACCCAACTTTACTACGAATGAACGAGTATACTTGTTCGTATGCATCGTTGGTAATTTCATTAGTCTCGATTATAAATGTAAAACTTGCACCCGACCAATGGCATCACTATTTCTAGGAGATTATAACATGCGTATAATACTACTATATGCTAAATGATTTACATCTTAGCATACGATCCTATATTCTTGCTTAGATTGATTGATTCTTAAATTTGGAAGATGCTAAAATCACTAGACAGAATAAAGGGAAAAACTAGAAAATTTTCGTTCTTTCTAGAAAACGGCCCCCATAAACATTAGGCGGCTCCCTAATGTATACGGGACCGCCCAACAATATGGGACCGCCATCAGAGGGGAACGAAAATTTTGAAGTTTGCCTCTTTTTCTGTATCTTTGACCCTGCTATACATAGCCTCTTACTGGAACTTCACTGTTTAGCCAAACCACCTCTTGATAATTGCCATTTTCTAACTTTACTTCCATTATTTAACTCATCCATCCTTCTTCACTCACCATCACTGACCTCTTCTCCCTATCATCTTTACTCTCACCACTAATGTCTTGCTCAAACCACCATCCAAACTTCTCTAGAAAACCAAGTATGGAAGCGCAAGACATCCACTCCAAAATCATCACCTTCTTCCCAAAAAGACTCACTTCCATTTCCTCTAATAGTTCATCTTTAATCTCCTTCACCACCATCATACAATCCACTAAGAGATCAAATGATCAACCAACTTCACAACATCTCCACAATCCTTGATTCATAAACTAACCCATCCAATGCCTACATTCATGTACCACCTTCACCACCACCACAATCAATTCATCCTCCTTTTCATGCTCAAGTTGAATTTCACTCAAGTTTTTATCATTGTTGCAAGTATTCTAAACACCAATTCTACTCCTTGAGAAATGAAATCAACTTCATTCAATTTCTTCTCACCCGTCTCATACCTCAAACTCGTACCCCTACAAACCATGTGTCACCAACCTCATCTTTTTCCCTTTTTTAATTAATCATTCTCATATGATTAATCTACCTAAATAATTAACCGTCCATATTTTAATTATGGCATCTTCTACATTTCAATAATCCACTAGTGTAGCTTTATGCCTAAATATGTCTTTATTTTATGCTTATCTACTTTATCTTGTAATGATTCATACCATTATAGTATAAATTTGACTTATCTCTAATTTAGCTTCAATTGTAATCAATGCTTATTGTATGAGCTTATTAAGTAATGAATGAAGCCACTTTATGATTTAACTTGCATGAATTGCTATGAGTGCTACTAGTTGAGAATATATTGTCTTGCATTTAACTTTGTTTTGTAGCAAACAATTTTCATAAGACCGATCCCTTGGTGTCCTAAACGAGGGGGAGCATACATCAAGGGGGAGTCTTGATATCGTCGACTTGTTGACTTCTTTCTTTCTACAACAATTCGACGATCATTCTTTTTGAATTCGACAAAAAGGGGGAGAAATGGAATGAAAACTCATTAATAATTTGAAACCTTTAATTTTATACAAAATGAGTTTATATTTTGTCATCATCAAAAAGGGGGAGATTGTTAATACAAATAATGTCTAAAAACGTTATTTATATTTTTCAACCTCTCAATGTTTTGATAATAACAAAATGTAAAAATGTTTACGATAAAAATAAACGTTTACAAATTATTAATCGTAAAATTCCATTTCTAAGATTAGTAATCACTTAAGGTATGAACAAACAAATCATTAAGCATGATTAGTGATCAAGAAAATATTTTTCTCTTAACCATCACATTTTTACAAAAGTATTTCACAAAAATAATTATACAAAATATTTTCTAATTAAAAGAAAAGTTTTATTTAAAACTTAAATTTGAAATTCAAAATTTCCCCCCAAAATGGAAGGTTCCATAACAGATACAACATTCCCCACAAAAAGACAAAAACAGGAGCGTAGTCTACTGGGCGGCCCCCTTATAGGTCTGGCGGCCCCCAGATATATCTGGGACCGCCGGGACCGCCCTCAGTGACCGTTGGGTTTTCCTGCCTATAAATACTGCTCCATTCCCAGCAGAAAAACAGACCTCTTTGCACGAATTTTTTAGATAACTTTCTCTCTCTAAAAATCTTCTTTCTCTCTCTAAATCTCTTGATCACTAACATTCTTAGATCTTGTTTCAAGTGATCTAATCTCTTCTTCTCATCTCTCCTCTCTATCAAGTGCAAGAGAAGAACATTCGTATTCGCCAAGAAACGAATTGTTATTTAGTGATCTCTCCTCTCTTCTTCTAAGTATCAAATCTCTATTGTAATTATCTTGTGTAATTGTGTGATTCGGATTGTGTGTATATCTGATAGTGTAGATCTTGTGAGTATATAGTGAGTGTGAAGTGGTAGATTGGTTCTAGCTAAGATTAGGACTCGACATTTAGCTTAGTGTCGGAAAATAACGTAAGCGACGTGTAAATAGTTTTCTCCGCCTGAAGGGAGTTTGTTGACATAGTGAAATCTCGAGTAGGATACTCAGGGAGTGGAGAAGGGCGAAGAAGAGCTTCGTTGCCGAACCACTATAATTCTTGGAGTCTTGGTTTGATTGTTCCTTCTCTCATCTCTTTATATTATTGTGATTGTTATTTAGTATTAGTGTAGATATTTACTTTGTTGATTCATATTTTTGAATAGTTGAACATACAACTCGAATCTAAGTATATTGAAAGTAAACTTTTAAAATGTAAAATGAGCCTGTAAACTATTCAACCCCCCTTCTATTTTCCACATGATTTATAGTGGTTCGGCTACGAAGCTCCTCTTCGCCCTACACCACTCCTCAAGTACACAACTTGAGAGTTTTCTTCACTATGTCAACAAGCTCCCTTTAGGCGGAGAAAACCGTACACGTCGCTTACACTTTTTCTGGTACTAAGCTAAATACCGAGTTCTACTTCGAGATAGAACCAATCTAACACACTATGTATTTTATGGCCTAAATACTAACCTATCATACACATATGATAAACACAACACACAACACAAGATATACAAGATAAATGATTATCACAATCGTGATGACACAACTAAACTAATAACACTTGAAGCTTCACGTCTTCGTTAGTGTTCTTCACTAAAGAGTGGAATAAGTTGATCACTTGTAATGGATTATGAAACAAGTATAATGATCAAAGAATATAAAAATGAGAAAAGCTAAAGAGAAAAATATTTGTGAAGAGTTGTCTAAAATGAAGACTTAAGGTTGCTATTTATAGGCAACATTTGAAATTCAAAATCTGTCCCAACCAGCTGGTCGCACGGATCCACGGATCCACCATACCCTGGATCCGTCCTTTGGTTTTGCTGGATCCGTGGGATGCAGCTGGGACAAATTTTGTCTTTTTGTGATTAACCCTAAATCTTAACAAAATATTCTTATGTACTTAAAAATCAGATTTATTAGATTCTTCTAGAAGGAAAATATTTCTTAACATGAATAAGGAAAGATTTTCTAGATTTGGGAAGATTTGGAAAGATTTAGAAAGATTGTTTCCACTTATGGTTAATCCTATTTTGTCTTACATGATTAATATAACTAGCTTATAATTAATCATGTGTTTACATAAAATCATTTGATTAGAAAAGGTTTATGCAAATGATTAAGTTTAGATGCAATAGAAAATATTTTTTTTTGATCATTAACTACGTTTAATAATGCTATATTCATACCTTAAGTGATTTGTCGTTGATTCGCTAGAATCTATATATACGTAATAATAAAATATATAATATGATGGAAAATTACCAAACTACCCTTGAGGACAAAGGTAAAAAGGA
>BQNB010025316.1:19610-57991 GCA_026074375.1 Tanacetum coccineum
CATGTGATAAATGGTAATAGGATTCATGTAGACCCTAGTAATATTAAAGCAATTAAGAATTGGAATGCCTCCGTCTGAGGTTCATTCGTTCTTAGGATTGGCTGGATATTACCGTAGGTTCATTGAGAACTTTTCAAATATAGCTAAGTCTCTTACTATATTGACTCAGAAGTGTAAGACTTTCGATTGGGGTGAGGAACAAAAATTGGCATTTCAAACTTTGAAGGATAAGTTATGTAATGCGCCTGTTCTAGCTCTCCCCGATGGACCGAAAGACTTTGTGGTATATTGTGATGTGTCCGGGTTAGGACTAGGCTGCGTATTGATGCAGAGAGGTAAAGTGATAGCATATGCGTCTAGGCAGTTGAAGATTCATGAAAAGAATTATACGACCTATGATTTGGAACTGGGAGCAGTTGTGTTTGCCCTTAAAGGAGCAATTGTGTTTGGAGACATTATTTATATGGGACAAAGAGTGTCATCTATACGGATCATAAGAGTCTTCAGCATATCTTTAGTCAGAAAGAGTTAAATATGCGACAGCGTCGCTGAATAGAGTTGTTTAGTGATTATGACCGTGAGATTCGCTACCATCCTGGTAAGGCGAATGTGGTGGCTAATGCCCTATGTAGGAAGGAAAGAGTAAAGCCTAAGAGAGTTAGAGCTATTAATATGACCCTTCAGTCGAGTATCAAGGATAGGATATTGGCGGCTCAGAAGGAGGTTGTGGATGAGTCTGTAGGATTGCAGAGAGGTTTGGATGAGATGATAGAACAAAGAAGTGATGAGACTTTGTACTACCTAAATCGAATATGGGTGCCTTTGAAGGGTGATGTGAGAACCCTGATAATGGATGAAGCCCATAAGTTAAAGTACTCTGTACATCCAGGAGCTGATAAGACATATTATGACCTTAGAGATAGGTATTGGTGGCCGGGTATGAAGAAGGACATAACTGTGTATGTCTGTATGTGTTTGACTTGTTTAAAGGTTAAGGCTAAGCATCAAAGGCCATTTGGCTTGCTCCAGCAACCTAAGATTCCCGTATGGAAATAGCAAGGAATAGCTATGGATTTTGTGACTAAGTTTCTTAGGACTAGTAGTAGGCATGACACAATCTAGGTCATTATGGACCGGTTGACCAAGTCTGCTCATTTTCTACCTATGCATGAGGATTATAAGATGGATAGATTGGCTAGATTGTATTTGAATGAGATAGTTGTGATGACGTTGGTCGGGTGCAAGTTTTACATTTATAATCGAGACTAATGAAATTACCAACGATGCATACGAGCAAGTATACTCGTTCATTCGTAGTAAAGTCGGGTAAGTCAAGTTCGTTCCACGAGACTTGGTGCAAACCAATACTAGATAGCAAAATAGACACTAAGGTTGTCACGACCATTAGCGTCATAGAAACAAGGTAGTTAACTAAGCAAATTCGTTCCATATTTAAAACTATACTTGAGAATTCCACTTCATTGATATACATGTTTGATTATGTTGGGTAAACAAATGTGTATGATTCATAAAACCCATTTGTATATGATTTGGTTCCGTGGTATGCTTCACCAAATCCTATTTATGCATAAGACTAATGACGAACCCTTTCGGCCGATGAACATCATCAACCTTAAGCCAATCAAGTATGTTTGCTAGATAAATTCCTAAGTGATTCAAACAAGTCCTTTTGACCTATACTTGAATTTAAGACCTTTTTCTCATCTTTTTAATTATGTGAAAATGGTATGTGTCAATTACCAAAACCCTTTTTAGTTTGTCACAACTAATAGAGAATAGTATACGCCATGGAATCCCTTTCGACCTATGATTCCGTGGGTATACTACCACAAATCATAGAGAAAAACTCAAGACATAAATAAATCACATAATCACATGAATCATCATTCATACACAATCAAACATTATACCAAATCCATTTCGTTCCACACATAAGTATTATGATACTACTCCATGTGTAAATTCATTTCAACAATACAACCTTCAAGTGGTAAATAAAAACACATTTCTGAAATACTTATAAAGATAAATACCTATAAAAGATTCCTAGGAATTTGGTGATATAGCTCGCTAAGGGCCTCTAATCGCTGTATACAATCAACGTAACGCTAAAGAGTGGTACTTCTCTTTCCAAATTCGTCCTCTCTCACACCTGGGTTTCCAGAGATAAATATGCAGCTTTTGGGGTAAATAGTGGTGGTGAAATCTTAACTTTTCCAATGGTTAAGTTAAGTGTTTTTTTAGGTTAAGATCCACCCTATATTTATATTACTCTCCAAACCGACTTAAGAAGTAAATGGAAGTCCCCTCAGTTAATATTATGAGTATATGATCGGTTTCCAGGCATTATGGTTCGTTAATACTCTCATAATTGTATTTTTGTAACTGACATCGTCCTCCAGCCGGGCGACAAAACCTTCTGCCGGGCGGCAATCATGTCGAGCTCCCAGCCGGGCGGCAATCCTTCCTGTCGAGCGGCAATCATGTTGAGCTCCCAGCCAGGCGGCAATCCTTCCTGCCGGGCGGCAGAGACCTCGTCCCGCAATGCGACCTTCTCTTTTCCTCGTCTCTCGTCTTCTGATTAACTCTTTCTCCCTCGGGTCAATCCATACCACATGTATATGACCAAAAGTACTTGTTTTATTGGTCCAGATGGGTCTTCGAGTCAAATATCGAACCAACTCTCATTTCTTAACTTATTTTCTTCACTTCGCATCTTTAGGCTAGCTACACAAGAAACTCACTTTGCACAATAACAGGGGTAAAAGCAGTATTATTTAGCCGAATATCATGTATAAAACCCAGATAACGCATCCCAAAACATACCAAATCTGAGCTTTATCAACATTATAAACTTATTAAATTGCAAGTCTTGTCGTGGGAAGTTAAGGTATGAGCCCTAACAATATAGATAACCACACCCGAGTGACTCATAAGACTTTGCAATTAATAGTTTATAATAAATCTTATTTAATAGTTATTAGTCATGTTTATATTTTCTTTTTCGAAAAACCCTTTTGTTTTTACGCAAGTCAAAAACTTCTAAAAACAAATAAATATAAACTACTAATACACATAACATTTATTTAAAAAACCACTTAACAATTAACTCATGCAAATATTAACGATGATCTTAATTATCAAATAATTAAACTATGTATATATTCATATAAGGCTCCTTCTTCCAATGAATTGGGCCACATCCATCGATATAATCAATTGCGTAAGCCATATATAAATATACACCACATAGCACATAAAAGCTGATAGAAATATGAGTCGACTTCAGGCCTTAACAGGACATAGCTAGGGTCTTTCCCAGCTTTTGCAGTCAACTACACAGTTGTAGCTTACTGATTTGTGGATCTACCATAAAAGTTTCAATTTTTTTCAACGTATGATGAATATTTTACGAATATTTAGTAGTAGTGTGTCAAACAATTCGAAAAACTAAAAAAAACTTCAACTTTTATGTATTTATCATCGAATTTGCATGTCAAACGATTAAAGATCAACCAAGATTTATATCATATAAACTTACATACCTTATTAGTTCACAACAATACTAATCACCTTCATTCCAAGAATACTATCATCGAGGCACATCAACAATACTTAACTCATTTGGCTAGTAAATCCATAAACTCATCTTCTTAATCAAACACATAGTCTTAGTCCTCTTATTGCCTTAACACATAATACATCACACAAACATGATAAAATCAATATAACTTCTTGTATAGTCATTTACTTACCTTGAATCCAAGCCAAGGATATCAAGAACATCATCATCACCATTCCGTGCTATACTTCCTAATCACAATTATACATATTAAAAAGACATCTTAATATGGGTTCATACAACCCATGACTTCCCAATTTCATTCTTAATCATCATATGATCATTTATTGATCATATGATGTAAAACCCTAATTTCTTTTCATTAAATCTTCAATTAACCTTAACCCATATCATTAAACATCTTGATTCTTAATTTATAAACATAATTAACCAAAACCCCCAAATTGGGTCTATGAACCCTAACCCTTAATTGTTCAATTAAACTAAAGATATGAGATTACTTACTTGTGTGATCATTGCTAATACTTAACCCTTAGATTATGGCCTTGATACCTCATAAATTCATCATCAATATTACATGGTTCTTCCCTCCTTTTCTTCATCTTACGTCACACACATACACACTTCTGGATAAAATGAGAAGTGTCTGGAAGTACCCAGGGAATTATAGATAAATTAGGTACTATTTTTCCTATTGGCAACAATGATTCCTCAATTTCTCTTTCCTTATATTTTGGCCGGCATAACCGATACACCGTATTCATTCCCATGAATATGCCGTATTCATTCTAGACTACCAATACTCCGTATTCATAATCCCGAATATGCTATATCCACTCTTATATCAATACGTCATATTCATCCTTACCAATACGCCGTATTGGTTCTAACAGACAGAAGCTTAAGTCCCTTTTTGTTGGATCCCACTCTAGATAGATCTTTACTGCCTGTTAAGGATGGTGAATAGCCTATGTAATCACAAGCTAAACACAAGAAAATCTCTTGCTTTGAAAAGCTAATGTCTATGCGGAATATAGACACAACTAATAAGAAGAACATAACTAATAAAAACTAAAAGATCCTTCTATAGATTTCTATTAATTAACAAGGAGAAATGTGTTTTCTGGATGAGTACATTTCCCTAAGCCGTAGGTTCTCAGAGAAACCCTAATCCTCATTTATTCAAAACGTGTGAGATTAATATGCATGAATATCTTCCTTATTTAGCTCATGCATATCCTCAGCTCTAACTAACTAAAATCTTATCCTGGAATAACTATTTAACTCTACCAGGACTAAGTACTCTACCAGTAGGAACTAAACTTAGCCTACCAGTACTAACTATTATAATAACCTTACCAGCAAGAACTATATACCTGCCAGTAGGAACTACTACTCTACTAGTAGGAACTACATACCTACTAGTAGAAACTAAGTATTAAAAATATTCCTAACACTTTTGTACATTTAGACTATTAAAGTCATAGTCACACTTACCTAATGGCCTTTTCGTAATTAAATACTTAAAACTTGGTTTTGGAGTGTTACAAATCTATCCCCCTTATTTAGATTTCGTCCCCGAAATCTTTTCATATAATACTAAACAAAACTCGATCAGCTTTGATCCTTCATTCCTTCTTATTACTTTCAATATTTATCCAAATAGTTGCATAAACCTATGTGGTTTTGCACCTCTAGCCATGCTATAACGCCTCTAATTATCCTTAGCACGTTTTACTTCTCACTCATTTCTATCACACTTACACTTTTTCTAATGACAAACGTCATTTAGGTGACATTTTACCATTTCTATTTTTGATTTTTAATAGCTTTTTCTCTATATTAATACGTTCTCATTCATTTCTGTTCTAAATTTTCATCAAGAATTACATATTACTTGAGAAATTACATTATCTTAACTTATCATACGCCAACATTAGCTTACACTTTCTTATTTACCATAATCATTTTGACATTCCTTTTATCGTTTCCATTATCATACTTTACCTTTGTTACTTCTTTTTAGTTAATTCTCATCAAAGACAATAAGTCACTTGGAATAATTCAATACCTTATCTTATTCTTTCCATATTTTCATTAGGGTGCTAATAATACTTAGCGTCCACTATAATCATTTCCTTATGCCACAAGCATATTATGACCTCAATCCAACTTTTCTTTCTTAATCCTATACTCTTAACGTCTAAAACTTAACTTACTATCTACAGTCTCTACTAAAGGTTGTACTCTAATTCTTATTTCACCTATCTTATTTCCTATGATGCCTAACTAATTTTTGTATCTCATCTTCTACTTCTTTAATTTTTTCTTATGCTATGCCGAGAACATATAAGCCCACTCATCTATACCCTTATTTACATTGAGAAGCGTCCCAATCAATGAAAAAAAAGGAATATAAACTTATGGTTCGGTGATTCACAATTTCTTTATTTAAATGAAGAGGCGTCCCAATCCCTTTAAATAATGAGATTATAAACCATCCTACTCATACACTTCCATCATAACACTCGAATTTACTTAAGTCTTCATTACTTTCCATTATTCACATATCAATAACTCATTCATTCATTTCATTTTTTTATATTATCTTTTGTAGTCTTGGATCCATTTTCCTTAACATTTCCCTGAAGGAAACTTGGCTTTCTTCCCATAGGAATTCGCCCAATACTGATACCCTCGTGGTATCATTAACATTCTTAGGCTATCCCTAAGGATACCATCACATTTGGCTATCCCGAAGGATACCATCACATTAGGGTATCCCGAAGGATACCATTACATTAATCATTGGATCCAAGCTAAATTTAAATTTATCATTCTTTACCCCTTTTCGTCATGTACATACCTTTTTAACCATATACTCTTCATTTCTACTTTCATTACTTTAAATCATTCTATTTCACACTTTATCTTCTTTCATTTTCTTACGTAAGATGCAATGACTCTTGTCATTCTTAATATTACATGTAGGTATATGTTTTCACATTTCATTCATCGTTTTCTTGTCAATCCCAAGTTGACAATTTATTCAATTTCCTATACCAAGCATCATTTGGCTTGCTTAACTCTTCACGTATAACCTTACATAGTTATTATTATAATATACTCATTTACTTCACTTTTATTCATCACATACGTCTCTTTCATTCCTTAATATGATTCTATTCATTCTTTACCATTCATTCGTTTGTTTAACTTAAAGTAAACTCGTCTATCCATTTTACTTATCATACTTCTCTTTCATTTATAAATGAGATTGCATTCATTCCTCATCATTCATTAAAAGCATTTAGCATCATTTAAGATTTCTTGTGCAACTCATATTAAAAATTATTCTTATACATATCATGTAACACCCCCATTTTTACAATATAGCAGCGAAAGCTAATCTGGGGTATTACTTCATGGATACAACAATCATAATCATAGAAAATGACTCAAAAGAGACGTTGTTGGAAAAATTTAGTTATCATTAATTATAATCAGAGTTTTTACAAAATGCAGGTCCCAAAATCTAAAGCATTATGTTTGAATGATAACAGTTCAACCATCTTCGAGTCTATGCAACTCCGTACCGCAACTTGCTTAATTACCTGAGATAACATGCATAAAAAGGGTCAACACAAAGGTTGAGTGAAATTCATAGGTTTGAAATGTAATAGTTGAATACAAGTTATAGTAATGGAAATATTGGCATTGCAGGGATAATTATCATGAAGATCAGTATTATTATGGAGAACAGTATTATCATGGGAAAATAGTTGAATATTATCATATGGTTGAATGCAAGTTACTATAATGGTAATAATTGCAACAAATACAATTATCATGGAAATTGTACCTAAGCTCATGACATGAATACATTAACAGGGAAATCACCGTAGTGATATTGGTTAGGGACAGATGTCCCCGTGGAAAAGATAACATGCCAAGGTTATCTATTAGGACAAATATTATGCGTTTGGCTACCCCAGGCACGGGTATACAAATGGGAGCCGTCACCCCCAATAGATCTATTCACAATATTCGCGTTCACTCGCAGTGCAAGTAATTAATGATTCATGATATGGAAATAATGGCACTGGAAGCTACTTAGGCAATAATATATCTGGATAGCATACAGTTGGAAAACACTTGCATTCATGGTTTATATCAGGTATCACAGGTTTATAAAGTATTCAAAAGATTGAAATATGGGATTATGAATTCATTAAGTCTTTGAAAAGTAATCACATTGTTATGAGTATATAAAAGAGTTTGTAACAAGCATGTATCCCCCTCGCGGGTTTATAAAACATTCAAAAGATTGAAAAGCGAGGCTATGAACTCACCTGGTAATAAATATTCTGAAATGAAAGCTGACGACCTTATCACAATCTTAACCGGGGAATGTTGATATAGTAAAATAATAGTAAACAGCCACGTCACACAACCTGAGTAGAATATGTCAAGTCTTAGGAAGATTGTACTTTAGAACTTTGGTTTAAGAGTTATGAGTTTGATTGAAGAGTTTAGAATTATTGTATCACTGTTCGGGCCATCATAATTCAGAAGTCATTCAGTAAACGTTTGAGGAGCTAGGGCACTTTAAATCGTAAACCCAACAACTCAGTCAGAACATAATACCAAGATGAAACTCCTTAATATGAAGCTCCCTAGTATTGTGATACGATATAATCGGTTTTAAGCGTTTTAATCAATATCTGGAAATGTTAAGCACGAGAAGCGTTAATTAAAGTTATGTCTGGTAAGGTTTTAAACATGATTTTATACTTTTTCAAAATGTTACATTTTAGACCCTGGGGTTCTAGGAAATTGCAAATAGACCCTTGAGGTTTGCACTTTTACGACTTTGGTCCTTCAACTTTAAAAGATATACCAATTAAACCTTAGACTTTGAAAAGTGACATAATTAGGGGTGGCAATTCAGGTCGGGTTCGGGATGGCGGGTTCGGGTTGGCAGGTTGGCGGGTCAGAAAACCCTAACCCGAACCTGACCCATTTAAATAATCGGGTCAGCTATGTCATCCAAATTGACATGCAAGCTTATTTTAACATTTCAAAAGATATTTATATGTTATAATAAACTAAAATATGAAGTTTTATCGTAACACAAGTTTAAAATAACGATTCGTTAGGCTAGGAAGCAAAACGGGTTGAATTGGGGTTTCAAAAGGAAAACGTGCGGGTTTTAAGTTCAAATTCCTTCAATAATCAATAAAGTGGTTATTTTAACATTAGTTAAGCATGCTAGGATAGATTATAACAACATTTAACTATTATAACATTTAGTTTTAAGAAAAAAAACTGCAAATAGGGTTTTATCGAGGTGTACGTTTTGGATCAAAATGAAAAATGAGCATGAATTGAGTTATGAAACTTTAACAAGAGTATATTTAGGTATCATATAACATTATAAGATTGTATGAGCAGAAGTATAATCCGTTAGAACTTGCTTTTGATCGTATAGCTAGAAACGGTTAAATCCGGGACTTAATAGCTTCGTACGGCCTTCATAACACTCCGGGCTTCTTTCTGTTCTTTTGCTCACTTCTGTTCTTGGGACTTCTTAGGATCTATTAGAATTCATATTGAGCAAAATACTGCTGCTATGATGGGTTATAGAGGAGAGAAGTGGGGGAGCTGAGTAGAAATGAGAGTTTATGGTCCTATTATAGTCAAATGACCCGTAAAGGCCAAGGTATGCTTATGATCTGATAGGGACCTAATGCAAGGGCTAGAGGGTGATGAGGAAAGCTAGATGATGAGATAGAGGGCTATGGAGCTAGTAAGCAAGGTGGAAGGTTTTTAGGGGTGTTTGGGTGTCACGGCTAGAAAATGGCAACAGGAGGTCTGTGGACTCATTTAGTGTCCAAGGATTCAAAGTAGGTGCTTGTAAGCAGCTTAGGGAATGAAGTATCATGGTCATCAAGGTGCTTGATTGCAAGAAAAACTTCAAAATGGGTAAAAGCAAAGGTTTTGAGTTTCGTGTACATAGGACTTATTTAGGGTTTTCAAGTTTGTAATCTCGTACATTTGAATCAATAATGAAGAGGATTAATGTTTGTAAGGATTGTATTAAGGATTAAATAACAAGAATTGATAGGTGGTTTCTAGTTTAAAATTGGGGCGAAAATGAGTAAACGGTCCAAAGTTCCAAATATGGGCACAATTAGGGTTTTCCGTAGATTGAATCCTTGTACACTGTTGTTATTAAGGTGAAATTATGAAGGTAATGTGTTGTGAAAATGTTTGTAATTTAATGTTATTAACAACTTATTTGAGTATTGTTTTAGGTTACATGGATAAAAACAAAGAAACTGGGTCTATGTGGTATTTAGCTCGGTAGGGTTTCCTGAGTTTTGAATTAGGGTTTTAAGAGTAAAAATGTGTATGAAAGTTTATGAATAGAATAATTAGGGTTTACACATTGTTAATTGAGTGTAGTAGCTTGTACACAAGTGATGGTAAAGAAATTAGAATGAAAACAGAGGTAAAATGGCTATTTTGGATATCGTGCATTAATGACTTATACATTATGCATTAGAGACTTGTACCTTTCTTTGGAGAGAATGTATATTCATACATGAGTGTTGATGTTACTTTACATAGCTTTTAGTAGCTTGTACATTCACTTTTAGATATTAATCCTTTATTGCAAATTAGGGTTTAGAGGTATACGATAATGTTTAAAGCCCGATTTGATATAACGTACAAATGTGTACATTAAAGGAATTATGTACTTTTGTAATAAGGAAATGATGATATTACCTACAATTATGATGGTTAGCTTACATATATGAAGACATATGGCCATAGATAGGTTGGGCGTGAGCTTGTCTACTTTAGTCATGACAAGTTAAATGCATACTGAGATATTACAATGCAAGTAATGTATTAAAGCGAAAAATCTCCCCGAATAATTGTGATAGTATTAAAATAGGTTGATAAAAAATGGGGGTTGTTGTATAGTCATCACCCGTTCCAGAAATCTCGTCCTGAGATTTAATTTAAAAGATATAGTGATATAGATTAGTACTGAGGCATGAATTTGATTTTTAATGTTAGGGCTAAACAAGGTCACAATCCACGATATGATGCATTTATAATTATATTGTACACCATAATCATAATTACTTCCTTTCACACGTCTACTTATTTCCAAGACCGCACCTCTTGATGACAGCCAATATAATTTCTCCAGATTCTGATAGAATCTGGGTGGATGGAATACGTTGCGCCATTCAGATCGTAAGGAATCGTTATTCATTAACCTTTAAAAGTCAACATCGAATAAGAATGTTTTGTCAAAAGTTTCATACCTAGTGGTATTGAAATCATTTGACATTGCATAGATTCTTGTGTGTTTCCTTGTTATTACATTGCAGAATATAACAGAAAATTTTAGAATATGAAGATTATGGAATGAGAAATGTCAAGGAATGATTATGAATGTAGTAGGAGTTGTCTAGTCACGTGAGATATAAGATTCGGAAATGAACAGATATTGAAGGTTAATGATATGAAAATGAAGGTAATAATGATATGAATTAAAAATTGTTTGTACAAACGGATGAAAGAAACTTCTTTGTACGTATGTATACTACTTAAGCCTACTTATTTATAATAGTCAACTTACAAAAAGAAGCATTCAACTCCTTGTAACTGAGAATGTAAAAATTAAAGTTCGAGATTTATATTTCCTTATCAAATAAAGAAGTGACCTATTCCTTTCAATAAGATATCATAATCGTCTTACCTAAAGCATAAAAACATGATATGGTAATGGGTGAGAAAAATGATATGAATCATGAATGGTTTAGATAATTATTGAGAATGTTGATTGTACTGAATGCCTATATAATCTGAGGATGAAAATTTATGTGCCAAAGATATGAGGAGAATATTCAGAGTTTGAACATAATATAATTGACAAACGATGTCGAGTTTTGATATTATCAGATAACAAGATGCAACGGAATTATCACTTTATTATCTGATCCATTAATCCTGGCTATGTTGATGGCTTCTTCCAAAATTTGAGGCTTCGAGGCAGTAATATTTCCTTTAATACTTCTGGGTAACCCACTAATGAAGACTTCCACGAGTTTCTCGGCATTTTGTACCATGTTTGGGCATAAGACAGCTAATTCCCTGGATCTCCTAATAGAAGTCTTAAGATCATATTCCTTTCACAACCCAGTTATAAAAATTCGTCTCCATTTTTCTCAATGCGTGAAGAGAGATTTCATGCTAAGTAATTTCAAGGATATCTTAATTTGTTCCTTCGTGATGCCTTTAGATACCTCGAAATTGAATATTATCCTATTTCAAATATCTGAGGAGGGTACGGAGTATAAACTGAGGAAGATGGTGATATCAAATCACAGGTTTGATTCCGGGATGAATTTGATAATGTAGTTGAGGAAGAAGATGGGGAATAAATTTGCGTCTTAGGTGGTAATAGGTCTTCAGGAACAAAGAAATATCAAGGATCAAATAGTAATGATGGTGGTAATATCAGAGATGGAGTCAAAATAGCTGGTGGAGTAATAGAATTTAGTGATGAAAATAGTAAATCCTTAGTCAAAAATATGCTTTACGTTCTTTAAATAAAAAGGATTATTGTAGAGAGATGAGAATACTAGTGGGATTATATTAGAGTTTTTTCGAAGAGTTAGAAGAAATGCTTCCTGCTGAAGCTGGGAAATAATCCGGTGAGACTGAAGTATAGTTAAGAATATTCATAGAGGAAAAAGCATCCTCAATATTAGAAGTAGAGCGGTTGGGAGAAACATCTTCTGATCACAACCGATTTTAGTAAATAACATAATTTATATAATATAATAGTATAAATAGATATGTATCTTTACATTACTTGTTCCGGAATTAGTGGCGACGAGGACTTTTGATTGGGGGGGAATGGCTGAAAAATGCAATGTGGTTATAGTTAAGGTTTTTGACCTTTTCTCTATAACCAATGGCGCTGATAACATCTGTAACACCCCCATTTTTACAATATAATCAGCGGGAAGCTAATACTGGGATAATAGCTACAGGATACAACAAACATAATCAAGAAGAGACTCAAAAGAGACGTATTGTATGGAAAAAATTTATGTTATCATTCATTATATCAGAAGATATTTACAAAATGCAGGTTCCAAAATCTAAAACATTATGTTTGAATGATAACAGTTCAGCCATCTTCGAGTCCATGCCACTCCATACCATAAGTTGCTCAATTACCTGAGATAAACATGCCCCCATAAAACCAAAGAGGTCAACACAAGGTTGATGTAGAAATTCCATGAGATTGAAATGTACTAGTTTGAATATAATGTATAAATGAAAAATTGGCATTACTGGTGGTATAATTATCATGGAGAATCAGTTAATATTAATGGAGAACAGTATTATCATGGAAAACAGTTGAATATTATATGGTTGAATGCAAGTCATTATAATGGTAATAATTGCAACGAATACAATTATCATGGAAAATTAGGGTAACATTATTATTGCACCTAAGCTCATGACATCAATACGTTAACAGAGAAATCATCGTAGTGACATTGGTTAGGGATAGATATCCCCGTGGAAAAGGTAACTTGCCAAGGTTACCTATTAGGACAAATATAGTGCGTTTGGCTACCCCAAGCATGGGTATACAAACAGGAGTCGTCACACCCCCAATAGATCTATTCACAACACATATTCCGCGTTCAACATTCGCAATGCAAGTAATTAATGATTCATGATATGGAAATAATGCACTGGGAAGCTACTTAGGAAATAATATATCTGGAAAGCAATACAGTTAGAAAAACACTTTGCATTCTGGTTTAATAATCAAGTAATCACACAATCGGTTTATTAAGTATTCAAAAGATTGAAATGTGGATTTATGAACTTCATAAAGTCTTTGAAAAGTAATCACATGTGTTATAAGAGATAAATGAGTATTATACAGTTTTACAACTATGTATCCCCCTGCACGCGGGTTTATAAAACATGTAATAAGCAGCGAGTTTATGATCTCACTAAGTCTTTTGAAAAGTAACACATTGTTATAAGATAAATGAGTATGATAAAAGGAGTTTGTAACAAGCATTATCCTCCTCGCGGGTTAATAAAACATGTAAATAAGTAAATGTGGTAATATCTCACCTGATAGGAAGATTAAATAAATAATTCTGAAATGAACGCTGACGACACTTATCACAATCTTAAAACAGGATTGTTGATATAGCAAATGATAGTAAATAACCACGTCACGCAACCTAGTAGATATGTAAGTCTAGGAAGATTGTACTCTAAAACTTTGGTTCTAAGATTTATGAGTTTGATTGAAGAGTTTGGAATTATTGTACACATTCGGGACATCATAATTAGAAATCATTCATAAACGTTTGAAGGAGCTTGGCACTATAAATCGTAAACCTAACAAACTCCAGGTCTCAGAACGAAATACCAAGATAAACCTCTTAATATGAAGCTCTTTAGTATTTGTGATATAGATATAATACGGTTTAAAAAAGCGTTTTTGATCAAATCTGAAAATGTTAAGCACTAGGAAGCGTTAAATTAAAGTATGTCTGGTAAGGTTTGAATGAGTTTTAACTTTTTCAAATGTTCATTATAACCCTTAGAGTTTTGAAAAGTGAGCAAAATACACCCTTGGAGTTTGCACTTTTAAGACTTTGGTCCTTCAACTTTAAAAGATATACCAAGTAAACCTTGGAGTTTGGAAAGTGAAATAATAGACCCCTATAGTTATAAATTTGATAAAATGATGTTTATAGTCCTTTTAGTTATAAGTCTCCAAAAGTTACGATATATACCCATTGCATGGATTATAATTACAAAACATATCCAAATTGCCATGCACGCTTATTTTAACATTTCAAAAGATTTTTATTATAACAACATTTAACTATTATAACATTTAGTTTTTAGAAAAACGCGAAATCGAGGGTTTCGGGTGACGGTTTTGGATCAAATAAAAATGACATGAATTTGAGTTATGAAACTTTTTTTTTTACAAAGATATATTTAGTAAATATGAACATTATAAGAGTGTAGGAGCAGAATTAGAATCCTTAGAACCTGGGTTTGAGCTTATAGCTTAAAAACGGGTTGAAATCGGGACTTTTAGCTTCGTACGCCTAGAATATCGACTCCCGGCTTTCTTTCTTTCGAATCTTTTGCTTCACTCTGTTCTTGGGGACTTCCTTAGGATCTATTAGGAATACATATTGAGCAAAGAACTTGCTGCTGATGATGGTATAGAGAGGTAGTGGGGAATGAGTAAAATGAAGAGTTTTATGGACCTCAACTATAGTCAAATGACCCTTAAAGGCCAAGGTATGATTATGATATGAATGGAGACGTGTGTAAGGCTGAGAAAGGGTTATAGTAGAAAGCTAGATGATGAGTATGAGGGGGTCTATGGAGGCTTAGGTAAGCAGGAGGAAGGATTTTTAGGGTGTTTGGGTGTCACGGCTAGAAAATGGCCAACAAGGAGAAATTGGCTCAAATCGTGTCCAAGGAATTCCAAGGAGGGCTTTAAAGCAAAATAGGGTGAAGTAGCATGGGTCATCAAGGTGCTTGATTGCAAGAAAAACTTCAAACTGGTTAAAATGTTAAAGGTTTTGAGTTTCGGGTACATTAGGGCTTATTTAGGGTTTTCAAGCTTGTAATTCATGTAAATTTGATCAATAATGATGGATTAATGTTTGTAAGGATTGTATTAAGGATTAATAACAAGAATTGATAGGTGGTTCGGGTTTAAAATGGGCAAAAAACTATTAAAACGGGTGCAGAAAGTTCCATATAGGGCACAATTAGGGTATTTCTAGACTTCTATTACTTTGTACAAAACTGTTTTGTTAATGAAGGTGAAAATAATGATGTAATGTGGTTGAAAATGTTTGTAAATAATGTTATGACAACTATTTGAGTATTGGGTTTAGTTTACAAAGAGGATAAAAATGTAGAAAACGGTCATAGAGTAGTAATTAGTCCTCTCGTTAGGTTTCTGAGATGAAATGGGTTTAAGAGTAAAAAATGTGTATGAACATTTATGAAATATAGAATAATTATTTAGGAGGTTTACACATTGTATATTGAGTGTTAGTAGCTTGTACACAATGATGGTGAAGAAATAGAATGAAAACCGAGGTAAAACGGCTATTTTGGATATCGTGCATTAATGACTTGTACATTATGTATTAGAGACTTGTACCTTTCTTTGGAGAGAATGTATATTCATATGAGATGTTATGTTACTTTTACATAATGATTTGAGTAGCTGGTACATTCACTTTAGATATTAAATCACTTTATGTAAATTTAGGGTTTAGAGTATACCGAATATGGTTTAAAGCCCTTTTGATATAAACATCTGTCGAAAGGACATATAGGAAATAATGTTACTTTGTAAATAATATAAGATGAATTGAAATTGAATATTTGATGATTTGGCTTGACATATATGTAAGACAAATGAGCCATAGATAGGTTTGCGTGAGCTTGACTACTTATATTTAGTGCAAGTTCATGGCATACGAAATATTGACAATGCAAGTATGTAATAAAGTGAAAAATATTCCCGTATAATTGTGATAGGTAGATAGAATAGGTGATGAAATTTGTGTGTGTTATAGTCCTCTACCCGTTACAGAAATCACATACCCGAGATTAATTGAAGTTATAGTGAATGATGTCGGTACTAGGCAGAAATTTGATTTTATGTAGGCAAAATCAAGTCACAAGTCCACGATGTTGATGCATTTATAATTATTGTTGTACACTAATCATAATACTTCCATTCACACGTTCCTACTTATTTCCAGACGGACCTCTTGAGAGACAGCCAATATAATTTCTCCAGATTCTGATAGAATCTGGGTGGATGGAATACGCTGCGCCATTCAGATCGTAAGGAATCATTAATCATTAACCTTTAAAAGTCAACATCGAATAAGAATGTTTTGTCAAAATTTTCATACCTATTGGTATTGAAATCAATGACATTGCAATAGAATCTTGGTGTGTTTCTTGCCTATTTGTTGCTCGAATATACCAGAAAATTTTAGAAAAATGAGATTATGGAATGAAGAAATGTCCAAGGAATAATTATGAAATTTGTAAGAAGTTGGCTAGTTTCACCGTGAGATACAAATTTTGGAAATGAACAGATATTGAAAGGTAATAATGATAATGAAAGATAATAATGTTAATGATTAAAGAATTGTTTGTACAAACAGATTGAAAGAAAACTTCTTATACGTCGGTTATAACTTAAGCCTATTTATTTATAATTAGTCACTTACAAAAAGAAGCGTTCAACTCCTTGTAACTGAGAATTTATAAATTCATAGTTCAGAGATTTATAATTTCCTTATTCAATAAAAGAAGTACCTAAATCCATTTTAATAGGATATCATAAATCGTCTTACCTAAGCAATAAAACCATGATTAATGGTAAAGGTTAGAAAATGAAATGATCATGAATGGTTAGATAATATTGAGATGTTGATTTGTACTGGACACGCTCATATAATCGAGGAGAAATTTTATGTGGCAAGGTATAAATGAGAGTATTTCAGGAGTTTGAACATAATAGAAATGACAAAACAGATGTCGAGTTTGATATAATCAAGATAACAAAGATGCAATGAATATATCACTTTATTATCTGATCCATTAATCTCTGGGCTATGTTGATGGCTTCTTCCAAAATTTGAGGCTTCGAGGCAGTAACATTTCCTTTAATACTTCTGGGTAATCCACTAATGAAGACTTCTACGAGTTTCTCGATCCATAATTTCTACTGGCTCTTCGATAAAATGAAGCTTGTCATCCACATGAAGTCCATCCAACGGAACGGCTAATGGTTCGTCGGCCTAACACTTTTTCAGGTTGGACACATGGAATGTATTATGAACCCTGCTTAGCTCTTCTGGAAGCTCAGCTTTGTAACAACCTCTCCAACCCTTTCTAAACACCTTAATGGTCCAACATAACCTAGGGTTTAAACTTCCCCGTTGCCATAATTTATGACCTCTTTCCAAGGAGAAAATTTAAGCATACCTTATATCCCCGACTTGGAAGTCCAATCGATTTACGCGTCAGATCGGCGTAACTCTTTTATCGATCACGAGCGGCTTGCATCCTTTACTTGATTTGGACGATTTTCTCAGTCGTCTCTTGAATTAGTTCTAGACTGAGGATATTTTCTTCTTCAGTTCAGTCCAGGTCATTGCATAAGCAATGTCATTACCAACAGTCCTAACGTGGGAGTTCCACCACGTTAGAGCATTTCCCAGAAGAGTACAAGTAGAGAACTTGATTTGGTTTTCCACAGAACAGTTGCTTATGCGGAACACAGTTTCCATTTTCTCAATCCATTGATTCAATTCGACAACTCCTTCTATGCCTTTGAAATTTAGAGGTTGGCACTTCATGAAGTCTGAGTAAGTGCACTCACGAGTGGCTCGCTCGTTTCTCCTAGCACCTGTTCCTGAATTGTGGCTGTCGATACCATTCGTGTTTGCATCACGTGCTGCCAAAATGGCAGTAACGCCTTGGTCAATTATTGCCTGAAGTTAGGCATTAGTGACAGTGGTAGTGGTGGCTGCTGTTGCGGCCAGTGTTGTTTTTGGGTTTAACCTCGTGGTCCTTCTCTTTGGTACATTTTTCTTCAAATCACAAGAAAATATAATACCTGTTAGATTTCATAAAATCATAACCATGACATGACATATACCCAATAAGTAAAATGAGATCACATCACATAGTGAAATGCACAACTGAATTAAAATTAACAATGGTGTAGCCAAATCGACATTCATTCATAATAAATTTGATTACAAACATGACATAATACCACCATTCCATATATATTTGGAAAATATACATGATTGGTTCAGATACAAAATGATCACAACGATTAGGTTACAAGATAAAAGAATATATACAACGTAAAGCCATACTAGCCGGGAGTTACCCGTAATACTTAGTAGGCTGTACAAAATAACTAGCCATAACATGATCTAAGAACTGCTATCAGCCTCCTCTGGTGCATCTGGCTATACAGGACCTTTGGCGGGTCCCTGCTGTCTCTCGAACTCTGTCATCTGAGTCTGAAGTCTCTTTATCAGCTTCAGTGCCTATGTGAACTGCTTCTGTCTCCTACGGTCTGCCGCCAGCATCTTATGATATGCTCAATAGCACGATCATCTGCGTCCTGACGCTACTGCCTACTTAGCCCCCAACTCGACACCAGTGCGATACGCCTGAGTCTCTAACACATCTAAATCTATGCCTCTAGTGCCCATATAGTAAAAAGCCTCAAGAAGACCTAAAGAGCAAGAAACCTTGATTGGTCTCCCAATGCTCTCTTGCCCTCGTAAGCAAGAGGCCTCTCACTCGTCCCTCAATAAATCTCAACCTCACTCTCACAAGCAAGCCCGATCCTCCTGGGCCTCCTGATGTCGTGAATAAAACCCTAAACTCTCTCTCTTGTAAACATCTGCCTAGTAACTGACCCTCAGGTTGACCACCTCTATGGCGGCCATAGTCCTCCTCTCAGTATCTCGAACCCTGGTATCCACAGTGTCTACAAAACTGTGATCGACCCTGTAGGCCATAGTAGACCCTAGCTGTCTAGCAGCAGCAGCAGCAGAGCTCTCCCCAACCTCAACCCTTGGTGTGGGAGCAGTAAGTAGTAGCCTCTTCCGAGGTGGTGTGTCAGCCTTAGGAATGTCAGCTCTGCGGCTAGTAGATGGTGCAGGTAGTGGTATAGGTAACAATGGTGGCGTCCTTGCTAGAAGTAGTGAATGATATATGGATGGTGCTGTAGCTCTCCTCTGAGCCATGGCTGCTCTAGTATGTGGGGGTCTGATAAGTGTGGGTAGAAGGGATGTTGGTGGTAGTGGTGGTGTAGGTGCAGAAGCAACCTTAGTAATGTATGGCTCTATAAGTGCCTCATCCTCAGTTGGCACTAAATCCTCAGGGTGCTCAGGCTCAAGAATGTACACTGGTACATGATCCTCTAGCTCCATGGGATCAGGTACATACTCTGAGGACGTGGTGCTTGATCAAACAACTGTCGGGCAGCCTCCTCATAAGGATCCTCAGAGGGGATACTCCAATATCATGCCTCAGAGTGGACGGAAGTATAGGTAACCGGGGAATCAGATGACATAACTGCTGTAACAAGAAAAAATAACTTATATAACTATATTATATAAGACTGGTATGGTATATACGTAGTATAATATAAACACGTATATCAATTATGAATGCATCTAGTATAACCAACTAATGCAACAACTAGTGTATGTATGAATGTATGCATGTATGTATGTCCCGTCTAAACACCTTTTTATAAATGCAATGTTTGAAAACGGTTATAGTCCAGCAAAAATATTTGACCTGGTTCTCTATAACCTTGGCTCTTGATACCAATCTGTAACACCCCTAAATTGGGTCGCAGCGGAATAAGGGTCCAGTGCGTGTTACTTCATAGATCAATAACACAAGATATATATAGAACGACCAAAAAGTCATTTAAAACCGATACATTGGATTTAACAAAGTATTTGTTACATAAGCCCGAAGCTTCATTTGTTCATTTGTTCAAAATACAAAGTTTCTAGCCCATAACAGATATACAAAATGTAATGCGACAAAATCTTTAATGCATGATATCCAAATCAAAAACTCCAATGTATCCCTTGCACCTCGTGCTTATTGACCTCGTGAAAAACATTGCTTTAAAACGTCAACAATAATGTTAGTGAATTCATAGGTTTGATAAATCGTATATTGTAGGACCACAAGATTTCCCAAGTGTATGATAATGCAACAGATGCAGACATCATATAAATGTAATTACGTTGCCCTAAGCTCATGACACTAAAGCTCGACATAAATGAATACCATATAAATGGCCTACATTGCCCGTGATGATGTTCTAACCCGCAACATCCTATGTTCGACATGGTATACGTTCGTTTGCCCAGTGATAACAAATCACCCGAACGGGGATGTCAATCCTATTAATAACATTCGCGCTCATAATCCAGTAACTGACAGTTCATGATAATGGGCTCAACTAGGGTTATCGCTACTTAGGCAACACGTAATCATAATGTAAAACTTAACCACTTGTGTCCAATTGTAAAACAATGCATGTTTCTCACCCCAAAAACTTATAAAACAAAATCATGTAAAACGTGGGGCTATGAACTCACCTCAGCAGTGAAGTGAATGAGTAATAATCGAGTAAGTGAAATAACGAGTCACGGACGAATCCGAAGGCAACCTAATCAAACATAGGTCGTATAAGTACTATGCACTTCGATAAATAATATCGTATACAATCCTATATAGCTCATCACCATCTATTTGTAATTTATAAATCGTTGTTATAAAGCGAAAACGTTTATAATTATCGTTTTAGAAAAACTAGCATAAGTATTGAGATGATATATAAAAATATTACATTTTTATATTTTATAACATTCTGATGAACAGTACTTTTACTGTTTATGACGTTTTATAAATTTACTTTTATAAATTTAATTATCGTAAAACCAGTAAATGCAACAACTTATTCATTTTAATCCCGATTTTAGCGATTCCTTCGAGCACGTCTTTGTTATCAAAATTACCACATTTTTATAAAGTGGGGTCTGCTGATGAAAAGTAGTTTTTACTGTTCATAGTTTATAAAATTACTTTTATAAACTTTAATTATCGTAAACGTCGTATTTTATTCGTTTTAGCTCCGTTTTTAGTAATTCTTTCGAGCACGTTCTCGTAATTGAAAGTTATATTTATTTATGAGGTTTACAAAAATAATTGTTTCTATCATGAACAGTACTTTTATAAAAATAGTTTTATAAAAGTATTTTTATACATTTTCAGTATATAAACTCGCGTAATTCATAACTCTTCGTTTTTAATCAAAAAATTACGTTTCTTATTGTTTTGGAATCCTAAAAATATGTGTGATTTAATAAAAATACCAAACCTTCTGTTTGTAGAATTTTTATAACAAGTTTTTATAAAAATTCTTTTATAACTCCGGTTATTATCGTAAAACTCGTAAACTACGTATCTTTTTCGTTATTAATCCGTTTTTCGAGTTTCTTACCTTTTTGGAATCGTCATGAGGTGTACTATCTTTATAAAATGTCAAACCTACTGTCTTGAATTCGAAATCAAACCATCCCTTTGAAATCCATTTTGTATACTTATTTTATAAACTTTTTTTATACACATTTTCAATTTAGTAAAAATTACCACAAGTCTTATAGTCTTATCTAATCATATGTGTTACATATAATAATGTCCATATCTTGTCCATGAGTCCATATTATCAAGTCCTTTATAACACCATTAAATCACAACTTACTTGGTAACTTTTAATTACAAGTTTATAAGTAAAACCCTAATTCAACAAGTTTGTACATAGACTTTTTATACATAAACCAACATGATACCATACTTATAATCCCATTATATCATGATATTATCATCTACATAACATATGAAAAAGTGTACAAAATGATGATCACAAGTAAAAACTCTTTTTACATGTTTAAAAGTCCTAAATGGTGATTTTTGCTATAAAGAACATATATACACATAAAATGATAAATGTAAAGTGATTAGAGTTTTTAGATAACCTTATGATGATGTATGATGATAACCAACACAATCTAAACCCTTGTTTAGATGAAAAACCAAAGCTTACAAGCTTAGAAAACCCTAATTCCAATAGAAACCCTAATCTTGCTTTTCTTGCTTCAATACTTGTAAACCTTTAACCAACCCTTGCAAACAACTTAAGACATCTTAGATATGATGTAGGTATGTGTGTATGGACTTGGAAAATCAAGCTATGAATTATATGAAAGGGGTGTTTGATGCCGTGGGTTTTGAAGAGCAAAAAGGAGAGAAAAGATGAAATCTTTCTTGTAAAAGTGAAGTGTATGAGTTTTACTTACAAGTGCAAGACTTATATCTACAAGTGGTTAGTCAAGAACACTATACAAGACAAGATGAGTGATTTAGGGAAGTCATATGGTCAAGGTATGGTTTTTGTGTAAGATAGCATGGTGTACATGACTAGTTGTTGAAGCTTGCTTGAAAACTTATATAACATGTATTATATTAAATTTGAAAAGATATCTCTTATGATTCATACATACATATCCGGCCATGTATGCATATACATGATATATTTTTGTAATTTTTGAGTATTAGGTACAATTGTGGGTATTTGTTGAAGCGTAGGAAAGTTTTGGTGATCCCGGGTATGCCTAAACGTATTTTATCGCGAAACGTAACCAATTTACGTAACCAATAAAAATAAAAATGAACAAAGTTAATAATTATCCTCAAAATAATTACTTAACACTTGCTTGATGTAAACATTTAATTGTTTGATGCCCGTTTACATTGAACGATAATTTTTAGCTTACGCGATTTAACTTAACGATTACGATTTAAAGCAAACGCGTACAATACTAAAAATTCATAGTGAATTTATTGACGCCATCAATGAACCTAAAACATAGGGTGTTATATAATCACCCCCCCCCCCTCTACGTTTTCCACAATTGGTATCAGAGCCATGTGGCTCTAGTTTTCAAAACAAATGGTTTTCAAAACCGAGTACGATCCATGTATCAATCTATCCAAAAAACGGGACTTAATATGAAAAGTATATTATTCTTAGAAGTCTTGTTTCTTGAATATCTTTGTTATACAAGTTGATAATTCCAAAATTTGCATATAAACTACCCTAAAGGCCTACCAGTGTTATACCTTTTTCGTCGGTCAAAATTGAAGTTTTGGAAAATTGATCAGACCAGCCAGTTCTGTTCGACAACAAGCCGGTGCCTTTGTATGAACAGCACTGGCTAGCCGGTTCTATAGTACGCTTTTCGAAATTTTGTCAACTTTAAAAGCCCGTAAAATACAAACCGTAAATCCGTACGAGTCATGCCACCTACCGTTTCGAAGATAATTGAGTCTACTTTCTAATAGAATTAGTTAGAGGAACTGAATATAGGTTTAAGTAAATCTAAATTTCAAAAATACCCCAAAGTGTCCAAAATTTCAAATTTCGTATTAACATAAAAACTCAAACTTTTGAGTCGGGCAACTTGGGTTGGTATCCTTTGAACATTAACACATTCCTTTTTAAAATTAAAGTATTTTGGTCATTAATCAAGCTTGGTATACATCATCATACTCAAACACAAGGTGAAAAGAATTTTTTGTATGATACGGTATACGATTAGTTACTCTTGTTTGCATTGCTTGTATATATTGATTGTATGCCTATCTCTCATTGTATTTGAGTTTGCTTATTTGTGAAATATAAATGTCAACCATGTCTTTTTTGTTTCCCCGCTTGTATGTCAATTTAGATGCTTAAAGGAAAATAATATGGTTTCTAAAGGAGTGTTTGGGTTAACTCATACTTTGTAAAACAATTTCCGTAAATGTTTTGTCATCCCATATTAGTAATGATATGAATATAATGTGTGATATGCTATATGATTACTTGTTTCATCTTATTTAGTTTCATATACTCTTTGCTTCCTATATGTGATCTTGTTATTTGAGATGCCATGATACTTGTGTGTATTTGTCGTCTTCATATTTTTGCACAATAGGGCTTATGCTAGATCTCGTGCACCTCAAATAGGCATATATCTCTTCCTTTGAAATTACTTTGTCAACTTCTCGCATCATCTTAATTCTTTTACAAAATCTTGAGAATAAGACCAAGTATGCTAGTAGAATGTCTACTTGTTTTCCTTGTTTTCATATTGTGGTTTTGTTTGCTTGTTTTTTCATAAGTTCTTGTTTGCCATGCTAGTTGCTCTTTTGTTTGTCTATTCCATGTTTTCGCCTAATGAAGATTATCCTAGGCATCGTACATCTTTTATAGGCATACCTATATCTCTTTGTGTTTAATATATCAACTCTTGCATAACCTTAATATCATAGGAATTAAGTAAGTTAGTTAAGTATTTTTCTTATGCTCATGAAAGTGGGATTGGCAACTTGAATGTTTCATCCGAAATACTCAAGCAAAGATGAAATGTAATGATATCTAGTTTTAGTTTTAAAAGTATTTTTCAAAACGGATCAAAGTAATAAATTATTGTTTTGGTTAATACGGGTCAACACTAGTGTTTGGCAAAACCCATAAAGAACGATTCCGCGCTTCATTTTGACCAAGTGTGTCTTCGATATTTAAGCATGTATTTTTAGAATAAATTCCAGAAGCTCTTGTTAATTACTCTTTCACATATAACTTATAAATACCAAGTACTATATTACTAGGGAATTTCATAATCATATGAGGCCTCTCCGGGGTGTCGTATCGACGAGTTGTGGATTTACGATTTAAAGTGTCCTGGCTCCTCATACGTTCACTACATGACCTCTAGATTACGATAGCCCAAACGATAGTATGATGACCCATTCAAAATTGTTTTATGAAAATATGGTCTCAATGGATTTGTAAAATATTTTTCTCAACTTTTTAACAAAAGGTCAATTTTTGATCATGGCATTTCCGCCTAAGGTTTTAAACATTCTTAGTCTTGCCAAAAAAAGGGGGACGTTTCAAATATACTTCATTAAAATTATCTACATATTTTTAATTTGTCATCTCATATTTGTCAATCCACTATAACCACTAGTCACCATCTGCTCTCCAATCTCCCAAACATCACTAATGATATGCTTTCTATACTAGTTGTAAATATGACCCTTCCTTTGTTAATTTATCGTAACAACTTGCTTTGCATACTCATGTGTTGATTATATGTTCTTGTAATTAAGTAACAATTTGATTAATTGAAAAATGCATAAACCGTAGAGAGGTTTTATTTCATTTTTGCGTGTTACTAAATGTCAAGGAATAAACATGATTTACATGATGCTTGCATTAGAAGTAATTGTGTCTCTTATATGATGTCTTGTATGATCTCATTATTTTTCATTTTAATACATGGTGATTTTTGATATGAATATGTCTAGGCTTGATAGTTTCCTTATCCATTGGTTGGCATTCCTTTATTCATTCATATGGCATTCTAGTTTATGCATGCTTAATCATAGTTTACATGATATTCTCATGTTTCTCCTTATATGTCAATGTTACATGATTTATTTGCTACTTGTGCGCTCATATTATGTCAAAGTAACTTTTTATATACTTGTAAAGTTTTTAGAAACTCTTTTTGTGAAACCTTATTAGTTTAAATTAAGAACCAAAATCAGACAAACAAGCGAATGAACAATACAACAAGGTTGATACTTATTTTTGACAAATGAACGAACTCAAATGCAATATGAGATCTTATGCTTATTTGTTTCCTTCGTCGCAAATCTTTCGCATCATTGTTAGTGCAATTGTTTTTTTCTAATCTAATGAACTTCTTTATTTATCTTGTGTTTGGTTGAACTAATTTGGAACATGCTCTTGTAAGAATGTTTTCTTTTTTCTTGTATCATTTTGTTTGAATTCTTTAATCGCTTGTTTTATTGTCTAAATTGCTTATGCTTGATCTTTATGCTAATCATGCATCTCGAATTGTCTATGTCTAGTATAGTGTAAAAATCAAATCTCCTAACCATTGAATCTCTTCCATAAGACGTAACTTTTAAGCAGTTTCAACTTTTTTCCCTCCTCCCACTCCTTACTTAAGAATTTTTCTAATTGTGTGTCTATTTGCGAACATTTTATGCTTTTATGTGTCTATATATGAGTTTGCTTGTTTAGTCCTTCGTATGATAATACTTGACCAAATTTCATTCGTATGTGTTGGTCTATCATGTTGTTAAATGATATTCTTGATCTTATTTTATGTAGGACTAACTCCTTTTGTGTAGGTTGGTAAAGATCATTTTTCTTCATCAAGTTAATTTTTGCTCTTATCATACACCAATCTATATCTCTCATTACATGTTCATACATGCAGCATACATTGTTAGTTGCTTGCATTGTCATCACAATCTTCCACCCCATACTTCACTACTTATAAATTTATCATGTCTATCTCCTTAATTTCTTCATCAACCAACAAGGTAAGGTTTTGAGATAAACCTTTGTGCGTCTATCAATATTGAGTCATCCATTAAGCCTCTCTTACGAGAAAAATCATGATAAATCTTTTCACAATCAACCACTATCTCTACCAACTGGCTACCTAATCGTCCCTCCATCATCACTAAATATGTCTCATTCCCTCTATCATCACTAAATATGTCTCATTCCATCTCTCTCATCACCTTTCCGAGAATCTCTCCAAGCAAATTATTGATCACTCTAAAGTCAACTCCACCACCTTTGACCTTACCGTATCCCTAGTCACATCACTCCATGTCACATCACTTAGTCCCTAATAATAGAAGTTGACCTCTAACATAATCTAATCATTAGATTCTTCTTAAACAAGTAAAAAAAATGCATTAAAACCTTCTCAAAATTCTTCTTTAAAAGGAACTCATTCTCATCTTCTCCTCATCATCATTTTTACACTATGCCTAAAGAAAACAAAGTCAACCTCAAAAGGACCACTAGAATAAGCGCTAGGCCATGTTATTTCAATAATTTGTGAACATCGTCACCTCTAACTTCTCCAATCTCGATTTCCCTCTTCCACCGATCATTTCACCAATTCATCGCAATAGTGATTTATTGACCACTCCTAAAACAACACCTCTACCCATTGATTCAACCTTCACCTCACCTTCTCTATCTAAACAATCCTTATAACTTGCCATAATCTCGAACCCCATCGAACCTCTTTTGTCAAAATCCAAGTGAATTTTGTAATGGAATGCATCTCATTCTCAAACGCACCCTTCCTACCTTTAGTATGTTCGGCATTCTTGTCTACGGATGAAATTTTCCTTCTCATATCATCTCTTTTTAAGTTCAAGCATATACAACCTTGTGGTCTATGGCTTACTCATCCAAGGATGAAGTTTGCATCATTCTTTTTCCTTTTTGTAGGATCATCTTGACGCCCTCAACAAGGGGGAAGCATTCCGTCAAAATTAAGTTCTTTTGTCTATAACATTTGTTGTAAATGACTTATTTTGTCTACAGGACAAAAACCGGTTATTACAAGTTATAAAAAAAAAAAAAAATTTTTGCTTTGTAGGATCATACTTGACACCCTCAAGCAAGGGGGAGCTTTCGTCGAGCATTTAAAGCTATTTATCATGTTTTGACACATCTTTCTCAACATCATCACCTCAATCAACCTGATCTATCTCTCTCTATAGCATCTCTTTCTAAATCTTGTGTAGGTAATTCACTTCAAGAAAGGAACTGCCAAATATGTGAAAGTTTCAAGCACGCCTCAAAAGTGTCTTGATCTTGATTCTTCTTCTTACTTCATTCAAGAGTACATATTACTTTTCATCATATTCTGACACCTCAATCTAGTGAGCACTCCGTCAAGGGGGAGCAATGCATGCATTCATTAAACCATCATTCTTTACTCGATTCTACAATCCTTTGTGAAGATGTCATTTTCTTCATCATATAGTTTTCATAATTTTTATGTTGCACGAAACTAACTATTTTGTAGGTAAAGCATTCAAATTTGATCTATGGATCCGCTATAGACCAATGACATTTACCTAGAGATGCAACAACATAAGGGGTTAGTATAGACTATTTACCTTCACTAGGGATGATGCAAACTCGCCTTTTTCGGGGAGAAATGAAGTTAAACTCCAAGGACACACCCTTTTTGTTTTGACAAAAGGGGGAGAAGAGTGTAAACAGAGAAAGGTAATGTAAAGGTAGAACGGGATGCAAGTAACTTTACATTTTATGAAATATTACGTTTACACGTTTGTTTGTCATTAACAAAAAGGGGGAGATTGTTAGTGACAATTATGATATATAGATATAACACAATCTTGTTGAATGACAAACACATGATTCCGTAATTTCAACTTGGCCTCCATAGCCCATTATCCTTCCTAAAGACCTTTTTCCACCTTACCCTTACTAACTACTGCCCTTGTCCCAATAGTAGTCGTGTTTTTAACCCTAAAAGTTTTCACATCAGTTTTTAAGTCTTTGGGTCTATAAACTAGTTGGGTGTTGTAAGACCTCTTGATTGGTGACTTTGAGGCTTTTGGTCTTACAATTTCCAATCTTGGGTGATTTGGTCTAATAACACAATTAGATTGTGCTATTTTTGAGGCCAATGACCTAGCAGTACTAATAGGCCTAACAGGCCTAACAGTACTAATAGACATAGCAGTACTAACATTTGATCTAACAGTATTAACTAAACCTGCTCTGGTTAGTACTACTGATGGGTTAAAGGTCCTTTTTAGATGAGAGTATGTCAAATTTTTTGAAAAGTTTTTGTGATTTACCCTTTTGCCATAATCCCATACTAGTTTGACTTCCCTCTTCCCAGTATTGACCACATTCTTAACCCTAGGTTCAGGACTCTTTTGGTTATAGAAATCACAGTCTTTTATCAAGTGGCCGGTGCTTTTGCAAACAAAACAAGCTTTTATTTTATTTACTTTCTTAAAACCAATCCCTTATTTTTGTGAAGTTTGACCACTTTTATCAGCTTGACTCCTAACAGCTTGAGTCATATTAGGCTTAACAGAACTAACAGTTTGGACAGCACACACATCATCCTTATCATCTGAGGTCCAATCCTTAATGATGACTTTATCCATGTTAATCTTTGACTTAGACACAACTTTTTCATTCACAGACTTAGGTTTTTTAGCATTTTTATCATTTATGTTACCTAAAGTCTTAGTGGTTTCAAGTGTCTTAGACTCAATGATCTTGTTTCTAATAGCATACTCATCTAATCCAGCAAATGAAATATCAGCTCTAGGATTTAGTAGGTTCCCTATAATTGGAGGGGGGGATAGCATGATACTCATTTGCTTTAATGAACCTATTATTTTCTAGTGTGCTCTCTTCATCACTAGACCTTACCTCAAAAACAGTCAAACTGTTCTCACTATCAGTTTTAGATTTATTATTCAAATTATCCATTTGTGTGCCAAACCCTAATCCATTTTTATCATGAGTACTCATCTGACTATTGATTATCTTAGTGAGATTCTTTGATGACCCTTCTTTTTTTCAATCTTGAGTTTTAATTCATCTCTTTCTTTAACAACCTTTTCTAATTCCAAAGTTAAGTTGTTAATTTTAATTTCTCTACACTTAAGATCATAATTTTGAAACTCATATCTCTCACCCCAAGCTAATTCATTCTTTTCATGTCCAAGAATTCTAGCTTCTAGTGACTCTAAGGCTATTTCATAACCCCTAATTTCTAGTTTGGCTTTGTTATGCTTTTCTCTCTTAGTATCATAGTTCTTTTGAAGACATTTAAATGATTCAAGACATTTAGAGCATTTTTGTACCTTATTGTCAGAAGAACTTGATGAACTTGAAGAGGAGATGGCCATCTTACAAATTTGATTGTAGATCTGCTTCAAACAATGGAGTTCTTCTTATTCAGAGTTTCCACACAAGCTCTGATACCACTTGTAGGATCCCTTTGCTTAATGGATCTTAACCTTTAGCTTGTAAAGGGTTTGTTGCCTTAGATAAATCTAAAGTAACAATGATGAAACAATGATTAACCACTATTGATTATGCAGAATTTAATCAACAATGTAAAGAAGAACATAATCAAAACACTTTATATTAAACTTTGAATCTGCCTAAGTTACAGATTACAAACTATGATTTGCTATCGATCTCTAAGATCAGATTGGGAATGTTATGATCCCAAGGGTTTACTACGTAGAAGGACTTGGACACAACTTATTCTCTGTTGGGAAATTTTGTGATTCGAACCTTGAAGTTGCTTTTCGTCAACACACCTGCTTCATTCGTAATCTAGAAGGTGTTAATCTATTGACTAGATCTCGAGGCAACAATCTGTATACTCTATCTCTTGTAGATATGATGGCGTCCTCTCCTATATGTCTCTTGTCAAAGGCCTCAAAGACTAAGTCCTAGCTATGGCACCAACATCTATCTCATCTAAAATTTAGTACAATCAACCATTTAGCTAGACACGGTCTTGTTCGAGGTCTCCCTAATCTAAAGATTGAAAAGGAACATCTGTGTTCTGCATGTGCAATGGGCAAAAGCAAGAAGAAACCCTGTAAACCTAAATCTGAAGACACCAACCAAGAAAAACTCTATCTCTTGCACATGGATCTTTGTAGACTAATGCGTGTCGCAAGTGTTAATGGAAAGAAGTACATCCTTGTCATTGTCGATGATTACTCTCGATTTACATGGGTAAAGTGCTTAAAGTCAAAATATGAAGTCCCAGATTTCATAATCAAGTTTCTCAAGATGATCCAAGTGCGGCTTAAAGTGCCTGTCCGACGAATCAGAACAGATAATGGAACTGAGTTTTTTAATCAAACTTTACGTGAATATTATGAGAAGGTTGGCATCTTTCATGAAACATCTGTTGCTCGCTCTCCACAGCAAAATAGTGTCGTTGAAAGACGTAATCGTACGCTAACTGAAGTTGCACGCACAATGTTGATTTATGAAAAAGCTCTGTTATTCTTATGGGCAGAAGCAGTTGCTACCGCATGTTACACCTAAAATCGTTCAATCATATGTCTTCGTCACGGCAAAACACCATATGAGCTTTTACACGACAAACTTCTCGACTTATCATTTTTCTATGTATCTGGTGCACTCTGCTATCCGACAAATGATAGTGAGAACTTGGGCAAGTTACAACCAAAAGCTGATATTGGTATTTTCATTAGGCATGCACCCATAAAGAAAGAATTTTAAATTTACAACTAATGTAATTCATGTAGATTTTGATGAGCTGACAGCGATGGCTTCTGAACACAGCAGTGTAGGACCTGCTCTTCATGAAATGACTTCTGCAATAACCAGTACAGGACTCGTGCCAAACCCTCCTCCTTCAACACTGTTTGTACCACCTTTAAGAACTGTGTACTCCTACAAGAACTGATTGGGATCTTTTCTTTCGACCAATGTTGATGGATTATCAAACACTCCATCCAAGTGTGATTGCCCAGCACCTGAAGTCTTTGCTCCTCAATTGCTAAAGTTGTGAGCTCTAAAAACGTGCTGCATCAACCGGTTCACCTTCATCATACAATGTTAATAATATGCACCATCACCTTGTAACTCACAAAACAACACTCGAAAACTCAATCTAATGTCACATTCCTAACGATGTTGAAAGAAGACAATCATGACTTAGGATGTTGCACACACGATTAACGAATTCGTTCTTTGGTATTCCATATTCCAGAAAACAATTCTTGTAGTTACTTCTTCTTCGGATGTTATTCCTACTGTTGTGTGTACTGATACTCTTAACTTAGAAACACATTACCATATGGACCTCAAGGATCTATCCTTGTTGAAAAACATCATCGAGTGGAACCTCGGAAAGACCTGTTTCACAAGAATCCAACTACTTGAAACAACTTTATTTTGTTACTACGATGCTTTCTACATCAGTTAAACTAAAGAACTATAAGACGCATTAAACTCAAGGCTGTTGGATTGATGCATATGCAATAGGAGCTAAATGAATTAGTAAATCTTGGAAAAAAATATAAAAAGTTTTTTCCGAGAAACTCGTTTTCACGTCGACTGATAAAGTGATGGTTCATCTTTAAAATGGATTTTAAGGTAAAACTTGATGAAATGGGAGGAATTCTAAAGAACAAGGCTCGTGTTTGTTGCTTCGTGTTTAACCATCAAGAAGAGGAATTAATTTTTGAGGACTCCTTTGCTCTTGTGGCTAGACGTGATACAATTTGAATTTTCCTGATATGCTGCTCACAATGAATATGATTATCTACCAAATGGATGTTAAGAGGACATCTTGAACGGCATTTTGCGCAAAGATAGTTTATGTTTGTCAACGGACGGTTTGTGGTTCAAGAACAAACTGATATGGTAAAAAGTCTTAGGAAGGCTCTCTATGGGTTGAAACAAGCTCCTCGCGTGTGGTATGATCTATTGTCGAAGTTTCTACTCTCTCAGGAATTCTCTAAAGGAACCGTAGATCCCACATTGTTCATCAGAAGACAAGGCAAAGATATTCTCCTGGTAACATAATTTATGTTGTGACATAATCTTTGGGCTACTACACCTGAATTATTCCAATTTTCAAAAAATAACAGTGTTCAAAGTGTAAGATGTCATTGCTGGGTTTAATATATCATTTTTTTCTAGGACTTCAAGATTTCACATAAGTCCCTGAGGCATCTTTTTAAACCTGACAAATAGGCTTTAGAATCTTTGAAGAAATTATGGTTTGGATCTAGTGTCCCAGGGATACATCCCAAGTGGAGAAATCCAAACTAGATGAGATACACAAGGGAATAGCCGTAGATCCTAAACATCACTATCGTGGAATTATTGGCGCCCTTATGTATCTTACAGCCAGTAGACCAGACCTAATATTTGTTGTATACATGTGTGCCTGGTATCAAGCAAAGCCTACCGAAAAGCACCTCCATGCTGTAAAAAGGATCTTTAAATACCTACAAGGAACCCTAAATCGGGACTATGTATCCAAAGGGATTTTCTATTCGCCAAGATTACTTGATGAAGTAATTTGGAGGTATGCAATTATTAGGAGACAGACCTTGTTAGAATGGTAATCAAAAGGCAGAAAGTGATGAGATATCCAGTACAAAGCTGAATTTATTGTCATGTCTGGCTGGTGTGATCAAATCATTGGATTGAGATCACGCTTACCGTACTATGCCTTGGATTTAATTAAATTCCAATGTTATGTGATTAACGAAATCGCCATTGCCTTATGCTGCAACAATGTTTAACATTCTCGATCAAAGCATATTGACATCAGATTCCACTTCATCAATGAGCAAGTGGAGAATGGAGTGATAGAGCTTTACTTTGTTAACACGGAGTATTAACACGGAGTATCAACTAGCTTTACTTCACTAAATTTCTTATCAACAAGCTGGGTTTAAAACACACAAATTTTCCCTTTTTTTTATATGTATATTATCCTTCTATTAATTCATGTCAATTTTCCTCAGGTTTAATTTCCATCTATTAAATTAGATGCACACGTTTTCATTGGATAGTTTTTTGCTTTTTTAATCTTAAAGTAAACGTAACTTACATTTTCAAGTAAACCTGCTCACGCATAGCACCTAATACCATCTCTATCAACGTTTATGTCAGGTAAACATTATATTATGTCAAGAAATTATAATGTTCTAACATCCATAAGTTATATATTTAACGTACTTTCCATTTCGTTTTATCTAAAATAGATTTTAAACGTTAACGTTATCTAGCAAAAACCCTAACTATATGTAATGTTTCATACAAAATAATATTACAAGCTTTCAAGGTATGAGTACATAGTACCGATGTATAGTTTTGATCTATCTTTTCCCTCCAAAACCTTCAGTATAATTACTTTAGAGCTTATTGTACAAGCGAATTATGCATCACAACATTCATATTAAGCATTTTTCATTCCAAATTTCTATGAGCTATTGTATACATATTCTAGCATAAATTACAAGTCTTTCTAGCATCACATTCAATATTTTTTTACCCCATTTCATCTCCACACACTCTATCTTTAACCCTAACCCTTAAATCTGAATACCCTAAAAAACCGATACCACTTAAACCTAGTCAACCAAGCCAAGGACACAAGCAAGCCACCACGCTACCTTGATCACCACCTTGTACCCCATCCCACTAGACATCTTTCTTCACCACCTTGCGAATTTTTTTCCCATTTCACCCTCCTTGTTCACCAACTTGTCCACCTTTCACTAAAAGTAAAGACATTGTCACCACCTATTCATACATGTCAACTCTACTCCTCTGTCACCGCCTTGTTAAATGAACCCTTTCTACCTCCTAACACCTCGCCTAAGCTTGGTTCCTAGCTACCCATAGTCACACACTTGCATAAACTTGGCCTCCACTCTCTCCCTTACCCTATTATACTCCCACAATGTTGCCAAAAGCCCGCCGTTGGGAGGGCTCGCATTATGATAATTGTTTACAATGAATTTATATAATAGATAAATGAATTATAAGGATACTAAAATTATTTATTAAATGAGTTACAATATGAATAAATGGATATTCTTTACGATATGAGAAAAAAACTCACTATAAAGTTACGGATAATATAAGTTATAAAATATCCAAACATTCATATCACATAACCAACTGTAACTTCCTCTTGTATAAAAATGCATATTTATTTGTAAATATTGATTAGAGCTAACAACGCCAAAAAATCACAGCATCATTGCCACTAATGAATTGCACAGCATGCATAAATAGAATTACATTGATATGGGTATAACTCTAACAAAACATATAGGGGGTATATATAAACTTACATTCTCATTACTAGTCTACTTAAGCATATTGGGAAGGACTCAAAAACAATAAAGCAGTGGAACACCGAATTTAAAGGATCAATAGAGAAATTAATGTGGCGGTACATGACTCATAACAGATGAGAGAAGGGTGGAGATGTTCCTGGATATGTGAAACACCATATTTCATATTTCATTATCTCCATAACCTGCCTTTACCACATCCCTTAGCTCAAATTGGATGTCTGATATGTAAAAAGTAGCCATGTATTTCTGTAAATTAAACCAAACAATCGAATCTTTTTTAATTGAAACTATAGGTAAGAGATATTATGTATGCCATCCAAATAAATAAATTCATAGAAACAATATAATAAGAGCAAGAAAAATTAACAGTTTTTTCCTAATAAATTTTAAAAATTTATTAAAACAAAATTTCATATTGTGTGCCTTTTGTTTCATAGGGACTCGTCACTTATATTGGTTTAGCTTTTCACTACTCATCAGATCATCAAAACTGTACGAAAAATATTATGTTATGATAACATCCTGCAATTTTCATCAATGTATTATCCTTCTATAAGTTAGATGCACTGTAATATCATCTATTATAAATAGATCACCTTCTTACAGGGAAGTTTTTTGCTTTATCTCATTATGCAACGTAACTTGCATCTCTAAAGTAAACGAGCCCACGCAACCTATATCAATACCGTCTTCTATCTATGTGTATATCATGTTAAAATACTTAATATGTCAAGTCTTTATCCTAATATAATTTTTACTCAAGTACTTGATCCATTAATGTACTTTTAATACGTTTTATCAAAAAAAGCATTACACGTTAACGTTTACATCAATACCCTAATCTTATTGTAATAAATGAGTACAAGCCATTTAAAACATGTGTACAAGCTTCAAGGCACCACATTTGCATATCGTTACCCTCTTGAATCACAGTTACACCTTTTCTTAAAGCTCAATGTAACAAGTCATTAAATTACCCTAAAAAACCTAATTAGGTCCATTATGCTTCTTAACATGTTTAAACTTTACACCACTTTAATCTCAAGGTACAAGTACTTAATTCATGATCTTCTAAAAACCCTAACTAATCCCTAATTCATCATAAATCCTAATCTAAAAAAAAATAACCCTAATAACAAAATCCTAAACCCTAATTTCTACTTTTCAACTAAAAACTAAACCCTAAACCTTAAACTAAGCCCTTAACCTTAATCCTAAGTCCTAATCTCAATCAACTACAATATCCTAAACCTTTAATCTACCCTTAATCCTAACCTTAATCCAAGAATTAAAACCCTAAAACCATAACCCTAAAATGAAATGAACTCGACACCCCGTTTCTTGCCATTTTTACCCTTTTTATGAACCATGCACTCATAACAAGCTCCCTAGCAACTCACTTATGACATCACAAAGCTGCATCCAAGTAGATTACAGCACCTCCATCACCTCCTTGTAAGCTACTTGTGAACAAAACACCTCCTTGTCCTTCCTTGTTTAGCCGTGGCCTCCAAACAACCATACCACATCATGTATCTAGTTTCTAGCTTATAAGTACTCATTGCTGCTTATACACTTATCAAAGCCCTTAGGATTCTAGAAAACTTAGGAACAAAGGGTTACAAGCCCGATATAACTGATAACATTATACCACATTTCTATTTTCATCCTACAAATCTCATAAGAAGTCCCTAAGCTTAGAATAGAAGCCAAGAAGTAAGAAAAACGAAGTCTTGAAGCCATTTCTAGGCGTACGAACCCGAAAACCCCATTTTAACCCATTTTAGCTCAAGTAAGCCTAAGATCTTGTTCTATAAACTTATAATCTGTATATGAATATTCATAATACTCTTAAGATCATGCATGAACTCTTGTTTAAAGCTTTGAATCCTCAAACCCTTGTGTTTTTTATAAAAACCCTAAAAACGACCCGTTTTGATTTCTAGCTAACGAATCCTTTTTCTAAACTTTTGTTACGTTAGAACATCTTGGTTTAGCTTATTCTAATAAGCTATAACCTGCAAATATTATTTGGAATCTTAAAATAAGCTTGCATGGCATTTTGGACTTGTTTTGCAAAAATATTCCATGCAAGGGGTATATATCGTAACTTTATGAAATTAATAACTAGAGGGGCTGAAAATGTTATTTTATTAAAGTTATAACTATAAGGACTTGTTTTGCCAAGTTTCAAAGTTAAAGGTTTAATATATATATACTTTTTATATAAAGGACTAAACTTGTAAAAGTTTATAATCTAAGGGTATATTTTGCCAATTTTGCAAACTTATAAAATATTATATTTTTATTAATTATAAAAATATATCTAACTTTTAAAGAAACTTAAAACTATAATGTATCACATTACTGGGGAGCTTCATGTAAGGGGTTTCATTTGGGTATACGTTTTGACGAGTTTACTAGATTTACGATTTAAAGCGTCCCGGCTCCTCAAACGTTTACTACATGACCTCTGAATTATGATGGCCCGAATAGTGATACGATATTTCCATAATAAATCCAATCAAAATGATATTTCATTATGACATAAAACATATCCAATCAAACTAAAGACTTGACATATTACCCAGGTTGTGTGACGAAGCCGTTACTTTTATTTCATATACTTTTGCCATTAATCAGATTTCCTTGTACTGTTAAAGTGAGTTCATAGCCTCGCATTCAATCTTTTAAATGTTTCATAAACCCGCAAGGGGGATAATACATGCTTGTTACAAACTCTTTTACATGCTCGTTTATCTTATAATAATGTGATTACTTTTCAAAGACTTAGTGAGTTCATAGCCTCGCATTTCAATCTTTTAAATGTTTTATAAACCCGCGAGGGGGATACATGCTATAAACCATGAATGCAAATATTTTTCTGTATGCTATCCTAATACATTATTGCCTAAGTCCCTACTTTTGCCATTAAGACCCCATTATCATGAAATGTTAATTACTCGTCGGGGTAAGCGCGAATGCTGTAAATAGATCTATTTGGGACTGGACTTCCCCATTGGTGTACCTATACTTTCGGTAACCAATAGCACATCATTTGAATAACTATGCGGGTGTTTGGCAAAGGCACCCGTTGGGGCAATTACTTGTGATTATTGATTATCCCAAGGCTTCGGTGTCATGAGCTTAAAGCAATAATAATGTTTTTCTATGATAATTGTATTCGTTGTAATTATTACAAACTATGGGTGTATAACAACGAAACCCACTTGCATTTAAACTATTTAACTTAAACCTATAT